>JBBPKG010000076.1:10026-34621 GCA_038089115.1 Fistulinella cinereoalba | reverse complement strand
GAGTTACCCCCTCTGAAACGACCTACTGGCATGACATTGCATATCCCTCCCACTAGCTTTTCAGCTGGCCCCAGTTCTGCATCCCCCCTCGAGCCCCTCCAATCCTTTGCCAAGATGTCTCTTTCCGTGTTGGCTTCGTCTCCACACAACCCCCGCACTCGCACCGCGCCTGTTCAGCCCCTTCCTGCTATCGAGAATAGACCCCAGACATTGGTCGCACCTTATCGCGTTGACCGGCCCGTGAACGTGCCGCAGGTATGTTACTTTATTTCGCGTGCATGCGAAAACCTCATTTTATTTCCCAGAACCTTTATTACTATTCCTTAGCCGGGTCATCTATCAATACAGAGGCTGAACAAGAACGCGTTCAGAGAAAGTCTCGTCTGCGCCGCTTCCAGCCGGGTCCCTTGACAACCTCGTATCCACCTCCACCGTCATATATGCCTGTTGACGTCCAGTCGGCTTCCGTGAGCCCACATGAAAGCCACTTGAACGTCCGACAGGCACCGTTGCCGCACATCAACGATGCAATCTGGTCACGAAAGCTTCCCAAAGCGGTGCCGTACATCTCCCCGGCAGATAGTTCCTTGCAACTCCCTCCTCTGAGGGAGAACGTGGTCCCTTCTGCCCCGTTTGCAAACGCCGGCCCGCCGGGTGTGCACTTTTACGCCCTATCCAGCCAACGGGGATCACCCGTGTATCCTTATTGGTCATATGCCAGATAGCTCCGACCCTATCTTCGTTTTAATGGACGATATTACTGTTGCATCGTCATTCGACGCCCACCTTCCTATCTAATCCTTCACTGCATTAGTCGTTCCAGAGCATTTGATTCATCCTAGCATAGATTCAGACTCATCTGCATTGTACCCATTCTGTTGCATCGTTCGCACGCATTTCATCCCGATGATGATACATTACGCTATTTCCTAACTACTGTACAAAAGTTGGCTTGGTGCCTTGTGGTCTTGGCTGACGGCTCTTGTGTGACCGACTCATTCGAAGGACCATTTTGGTTTCCCTTGGTATTGTTGTATGTATCACCATCTCTGCCCGAAGTGCGGCGATGCAAAACATCATTTTCCATGTGGCGTCGTTAGGAGGGCACCCGCGGTAGGAGCGCGCAAGGCACTGATGTACATATTCCGACGTAACCTCGCTGCACGCGGGCATGCGGGCGGTACGACTCCGTCTCGCCAGCACTAGCGCAAGGACTACATGCTGCCGCGCTCCATTTGGAATGCGATAGCCGCGCCATTTTTCATCATTCCAATGCTGAGGGTGCACTGCGTTCCAGCGGTCCGTCCATTCTCAGCGCTCAGCTAGCGCCGTTTATTGTTGGCCACGCGGCAGCTGTTGGCTCCAGCGCGGGCTTTTTTGATCACGCTGTCTCCATCAGCTCAGTTGCTTCCTGCTCCTGCCAAACATATATCACAGGCGCAACCGACCTAGAACGCGAAGTGACATACACAATGTAGCCACTGCATACCGTTCACGGCATATTTCGAGCGTCGTCCTTTTTCCGGCACTTGGCAGCTTCATGTGCTTGATTGATCACGATGACCCATACCGACCGGCACGGCGCGCTGACGGCTTCATAAAACTGACTAGTAATATCTGACATGTGGTGTGGTGAACGCAAGTACCCGATGCGACGTCGTGCTCCCGATCATTTCAGTTCATCAGCAGGTCTCACCTGATCCAACCACATTGCGGATTGGGCTGTGGATTTTATTCGGGCCATGTTGGATGCCTCAAACGCTTGCGAGAAGAAATATCCGGAGAGCAGTCCGGTCACTGCATTGTGCACACGGGTTCACAACGCAAGGACCGACGTGATCTGAACAAATTATGACTCACGAACAGCACACAGGACCGTTTTATTTCTGTTGAAGCCCATGAACCGCGAGCCCACTAGTGCTGGTGGGCGTGAGGCACCGTTTGCATCATCTCAGCATATCACAAACGTGCGGTCAAACCAAACGATAATTTTACCTCCTGTTAGACCCGATGTCAGTCCAGCAAAGATACCATCCCTGCGAGCTTCCTGTGAAAAGTGTCTATGAGCGGGAAATCGCAGGGAGCTGTGTCCGGTAGGCGCTGACCCTGATAGCGAGCTTACGGAGATCTCCTTCCTTGGTTAAAGTCTTTGGTTCCGACATTCCGTCTCTTCTTCGGGCTGATGAGGTGGAAGGAGAACAGCAAGCCAAAACTCCGGCATCTGGGAATTTCATTTATTTATTTATTCCGATTCGCACGGCCAAAAGTTAGCTTGCGCCCTAATTTTCACTGGTGCGTGTTGGCCACCACTGGCACCGATTCGGACTCTTGTAAGAAATCAGCATGTCTTCAGGCCGAAAACCACGGTACGGCACTGGTTTGCAAGCCGTATACGACCAGATTCAAGGCAAGTTCCCCTTTATTACACCCGTCCCACCCGCAGATGGAAGCTTTATTGCGTGTGCACACCCTAGAGCTCTTGATCAAGATCAAACCTAAGCTCAATGATATTCAGTCCGACGATGATGCACGTGTATTGGAGGACCTAGATCATATTACATCATTGGCGCAGGCTTTTTCTGAGCAGCGGCTCAAGTCAAGCAAAAAAAGCCATCTTGCCGATGCACTGGATCAGGAAGGTGCGTTCCAGTGGGCAGTCTGGCACCCCCCCATTTTCGAACGAACAACGCTGTCCTCCATTTGGTCAAAGGTGTAAACCTCTGGAACGCCTCAGGCCTATTCCGTCAAGGTTCCGATGGTAACCAACGTCCTATCATTGTCGCATGTAGGGCATACGGAACTTGTGTGGTGCGAGACGGTGCTGTCTAACCCTGTCACCAGTGCGCCTTGCGGGATTTCGCCTGATGGAGGCCGGTCTGGAAGCGAAGCCCACCGTCGAAGGTTCGTTCCTACGTCCGCAAAGTTTGTTGCACCCCCCTCACCACCTCCCAATTACAGCCTTGTTACATGTGCTCCAGATAGCGTGCAAGACAGGGATGACACTGTCAGGTACGTCATACTAAGGTGATACGACAGTAGGTGACTTGGCCTGCCGCGGACGTAGAGGCCGGAAATAACGAATCGGCCGCGTGCGTGCTAACATGCGCAGCTAAGGTTATTTATTTGTCACTTCCGCGTTGTCGCCGGTTCTTACCAGTTTGCGCAGTATGAAGAAGCGCTGAGAAACATGGACGATCCGGAGGGGCAGTATTCTCACGCCAGGGCACGGGTCACCACTGTCTATTTGTCTAGCAGAATGGAAGCTGTAAGGCTGCTGTACTCCTTGGGTTTGACAGCACTGATATTTATGGTAAATGCTGCGATCCGGAACGCACACAGGCCTGGAGGGAAAAGAATGATGGACTGGCGACATTTATGGCTGACAAGATTACAGGTTCGAATGCCTAGCATGGTAAAGTTCGCAAACAAAAAAACCAGTGGGGCTTATCCTTTTTGTGTCCAGGGAATGATAGGCAACTGGCACTACTTGCCATCCGAGACGTAAGCATACTGTCGTTTTACCCAACGCAGCTTACATGTCATCATCATTGTTAGCGAGAGGTGCTTGTGGCGAAACTTCTTGACATCGGGAAATCGGTTTTACGCGCTTGCGCAGAGGACGGAAAGACATCCACGGATGGGAATAGAGCACACGATGCCTTGCCATGGTTGAAAAAGGCGTTCCAAGTTATCGAACCGCTCGACTGCTCGGCCACGCCCGAATTACTGGAACTCAAAGTCGGTCTTCTGACACGCATAGATTAAGTATTGTTTGTCGCTGAAGCATATTTGCCCAGAGATCCGTTCTCAGGAGTTTGGGTAAGCTGTGGAAATGACTGAATGTGGGACCCTACGGATGACCTCTATGCACTGACGTTGCCATTAGCTCGTGGTTACTTTCTGACGTCGTCACAAGACCCGGAGAACTTAGTACGGGCGCAGACCGCGCTTGAAGAAGTTCTGGGGACTATGGACCCCTCGTTGGAACCCGTATGGAAGCAATTTCCCACCGCACCCTACCGGTGTTTTTCACACGTTAGTTATGCTTAGGGAAGCTCCGAACAACAGCAACTCCGCTGGATGAAGTTGGCTGTGGTCAAGCGGCGGAAGGTTGGCGATACCGTGGTTCTTCGCAGTAAGCCTATCTTCCCTGTCATTGGCGACCCTCTTTAGCTGATGGAGTGTATCACAAAAATTAATTACGTGCATCTCAGCTCTTGAGTCGATAATTGACAACATGACCTTTTCCGAGAGTGACCTTACTGAGTTAGTCTCGAACATGCGTTTCATCCAATTGGCTCATAGGTTCCTAAAAGCATGCTTCAAGAACTACGAACCCTTTCTCACCATCAGTATGTTATTGAGTTTAGCTGGCTCATTTGACTTTATCAGTCCATATCTTATCCCACAGCAATCTGGTCACTGCCGCAACAAGGACTTGTCTTCGCAGAGCTATTGCCTGCTCCGCAAACCTTTCTTCCATCGAGAACCTTTTGGTCTTTCTATTGTTTCATTGTTCAAAAGGTGACGATCACGCCGAGGCCCTGAAAAATTTAGAGGGATCATTTCAAGGCAGGTATCTTTCCCCGATTATTTTAACGCGGACAGAATTAGTGACAAGAGATCCGGTCGCCCGGTTTTCCGCGCTCTAGAAATTCATGTGTCTGATATCGAGCTCTCTAAACCTGGCGCAAGCGTGTGTCTCACCGTGGGTCTCCACGTCCGTCTGACATGCCGCACCTTCAAGTCTTCTTTTCAGCTCATCTGGCAATACGGCGATCGCCATTATCATGCTTCACGCTGGGCAGAGGCAGCCGATTGGTTCATGTGTGGCACTAACGCAATCTTTTCTGGTCTAGGCGGTTCCTCGCTTTCAAAATGTTTTCGGAAGGCCGCGCTGTGCCAGCTTCAGCAAAAGGAATATGGTAGAGCTTCAGCCACGATCGGGCGTTGTCCCCTAAACGGCGCGACTACCCGATATGTGGCATTTCTGATCGCGGTCCATCAAGGTGTGTGTGCGGGCCGGCCGGCTAGTCGGTGCGTGTTCGTTACTGACGGATCGTTCAGGTCTTGAGGATGACGGTGATTTGTGGCCTTTTACTCCCGATTTGTTCTGTGGCTCACGACCGTTCACGATCAGCGACTAGAGCAGTCCAAGAGATGGTCGAGGCACCCGATTTTGATCGACGGATGCTCCTTCTGGCCTGTAGACTCTCACATGATTCTGACATGAAAAGTCTGCTATTATCTGTCCTGATGCACCTTTTGGACACCCTAAATTCCCGCGAAAATGCCGATACCGTAACAGAGTCGATGACATTGATCAGATGCATAGTTCGACTAACCCTGAAACTCCTCGGAGAGCCTGGTGCCAACGTGTAAGTTGCCAGGCGTTCCATTCATTATCTTGAGCGTTGATCCCACTAGGCGATCCCTTGTGAGGACCCTGCTTGACTACTTCAAACATGGTTTGTGAGCATGCTTGCATAACTCGGTCTACTGTAACATGTCGACCTATCAGCCAAGTCGCTTGTCCAGTCTGTGACCCACGAGAATGCGACGATGGTGATCCGAGATATTTCGTGGCTTTGGCGTACGGCATACAATTGCGCCATCGATGGCTGCTCCGCCTGGGAGAACCAAGGAGAACAAGTATCCGAAGCGTTTGACGCTGCGAGGGAGGTCAGTATGTTCTACGGGCGAACCTCTTTGTGTCCTTATTTTGTCAAAAGCTGCTCGACTTGTATATCTCCAGGACCCTCGCAGAGGTGGAGCCCAGTGTTTATGTATACATCGCAAACGCTTCCTTTGCTGCCACTTCGGGCCGAGGTACTCCCACACACTGTCATCCGTACTTCCATTCGCTCAACCGACTCCAAGTGATCTTGGCACGTGAGGTCATGTCACAGAACAATGTGCCGACCGTAAGCCTTCCGATGACATCTCCTGCGTGGGTTGATCGTCTTGTAGGGCAACTCCGTGGAAACGCTCTTGACGGAAATCAAGTGCTGCAGACAGAGAATCTCCGACTTGACTGCCAAGGTACCTGCCGGTAGTCGGCCACAGATTCACTCCTTTTTGCACGTATTGCGTGTTTTCGCGGTTGAGACAGCTTCGCGACTGGAAGATTGGGGGCATGTTTCGGCTACGATCAAAGTGGGTCGTGTGGGCGTAGCAGTCAGCAGTGCCATGACTGTCAAGCACAGGAAGCGACACGTACGGACGACCAAACTCTCGCTACCTTTGAAGCTTTCTGCGATATCTTGGTCAGCTTTTTGGCAGCTTACTACTGACCTGGTGTTGAGTTTCGTCAACAGTGGGAAAGCAAGGCTTGCCCAGTCGATGGTAGCTTCACTGACATCGGGAGTTTCCAGACGTGCTGACGTCTCACCCCCCTTTAGTGTTATATGAATCCCTGGAGGTGTGCACTGTCGCTTGGTCTCACGATCAGCAAGAGGTTTATGCGTTTCTCAGACCATGTTGCATGCGTGCCTGAAGAACAGCCACCTATCCCTGGAAAAGTTTTCACGGTGGCTACGATCAATATGCACCATTCTGTTGTCACAAGGCACTGTGGCTGACCGATCGAAGGCGGTTCAGTATATGGAACAGGCTAGTGCCGTGTTGGAAGAGCACGGCAACCTTGCGGAAAATGGGAGCCCCGTCAGTTTTATTTTTTCCTCTGTCCGATAAGCTATTGGCGAGCCTGTACTCACGATCGCCTCAACTGCGGATGAAAATAAAGCTCTACCCGATCGATGAGCGGCTTTGGCTGCTGAGCACGGCTTACAACACGGGCGTTGAATGCTTGCAGTTTGTTGTTTCTCCGTTCCGCATTTGGCTGATGTTAAGCAGGTGTCACCGTGTAGCGCTACCCTTGCAGACGAGGCGAAACGATGGTTCGAGTGTTCTACTGTACTGTGCCGGTTCGTCCCCGACGGGAGACTACGGGCGGAGAAGGTACGTCCGATGGCGACGGCGTAGTGCGCTCATGAATCTAGGACCTATATTTTGATCTATTCTCAGATATCCAAGGCTTATACCGAGCTACTGGCCCGCTATGGCAATCGGCGGCCTCGTTCGCCCACGTGAAGCTCGACAGAGACGGGTCTCATCATTCCCGTTCTCTTCTTAGTTACCCACCTTGCCATGTCGCTCGTGTTTTATGGTTCATTATTCCGCTATCTTTTTGGCCGCAAGGCAGATAATGCAGCATTTTTGTATTATCATTGCTCCGTAAAATCTCTGAGCTGGTACAATAATACGCGCCCGCGATTGTTCCCTATAGCAACGTATTCGCTCCCATTGGAGAAATCTATCGCGGTGACGTGACCCAGTGGGGTGCTCGACGTTGGCCAATTCCCAAAGGCGGTGAGAGAAGGGAGGTGGACCTACAGTCCACAACATGAGTTTGGGGGCGATTGGAGTGAAAAAAGGGGGACATACCAGACGCATTTGATCCTTTTTGAGGTTGCTCGCCATGGCGAGCAATTGTGAATCGTGATTATAGCTCAGGCAAGTTATATTGGTCGTCAAATTGCCGAGCGTTTTGAGTGGTTTTGGCTTGACGGCGCCCGGGGCTATGGCGACATCGGCGCCATACACGTTGACGAAGCCGGTATTGGATCTAAAAAACGACACCAGATCCGTCAAACACAGAAATAGAGGCCTGTGAAGCGGAATAGGAACTCACCCGATCGCGAGGTAATTGCCTCGTTGATCACCACTCATGATGCGACTTCCGAACCCACCTTCGTCCTGCCACCGTTTGACACATCGACGCTGACCGACGTCCCAGACGTATACCTGCGAGTCGTCCGTGAGGCTGAGCAGCCGGGCCGGGCCTAGTCCTTGTTCGGCCCGAGACCACCATAGCGAGCGAATGGCCGCGTTGGCTTTCAGTCCTGCGACAACCTGGGCAGCCCCGGATCGCCAGTCGACAAGGTGGATGCGCCCGCATCGACCGGCGACAGCGAGGAGGTCTCCTGCGGGGCTAAACGCACAAGTTTCCATGCTCCCGTCTTTGTCCGCGCCGAACGTCGTGCCCCAGAGGCCGCGGGGGGAGCGGTGAGAGGCGCCTGATTGGAGATCGTATGTATAGTAAAACGGCCGGGGACCGGTGAGCAGGATAGAGGAACCGCTTGGGTGGAAGATGGCATTTGTGAGCGGGAGGGAAGGTATGTGGAGCGTTTTCGCATGTGGGTTGGTCAGACCGTCGACCTGGCGGATGCACGGGGCAATGCATTGAATAAAGTAGTGTATGCGAGGAGTGGGCACGTACATGGAAGAGACGCAGACGTCTGTCAGTGCTGGCAGTGAGTAAGACATGGATATTTGGAGAGGGATGAAAGTGAAGGGATTTTATCTCCCCTTCGGCAGAGGCAGCCTGGTTCGCGTCGCGCAGACGATCGACGGATATCACACCCTGTGACAACGTTTTGGGTTTCTTCTCGCTAGATATGCCACCCGTCGAGGCAAGGAGATCTGGGAGGATGTTTTCCGCTTCACTCTCGTTCTCTGCCTCTGCCTCTGATCCAGATGCGGCTCGCCGCCGCTTAGGATGCGACTTCCGGCGTGCTTTCGACGCCCATTCTGGGGTAGGGTTGATTCGTTCATATTGTCTGCGCAATCTACGCTCATATTCGCGTCCACCGATAGCGTCCTCCGTGGGTGCATCGCGAAGCTTCCGCAGGCGGGTATGTGAAGTAAGTGACACCTGAAGATTAGTATCGTCTGGATCCACCCAGGCAGGGGCCTTGTGTGTTCCAAAAGATGTCGCTGGAACGTGCTCGGTCGCGGAATCGTTATCGTCATCCTGGGTCTCCTGTTCGCGAGGAAGTTGTTCTTCATCCCAGGCAGACCGCTGGGCTAATGACGATCCTGCATTATCATCAATGAAAAACAGCTTGCGACCACGCAGATCTCAGCAAGTATTTCATTTTAGTGCATCGAGGAGAGAATACACACATCTGAATCCAGCATGTTCTCCAACTCCTTCAAATTTCCCTCTACACCCTCGTCTTCGGCATCGGAAATGACACCTACGGAAACAGCGTCCCTTCGTCGTTTGCCTTCGCTTTTCTCGGATGGCACGTAAGGCACGTTGAACAACATGCTTTCCAGACGACGTTCTTCATCATCCTTGTCTGCCTCCTCGATGAACGTGCGGCTGCCCAGGGGTTTCACGCTTTCATCTTTGGACGTCTTTTGTCGTTTGTTGCGCGATTGTTTCCCCATACTGTAAAACGGTTTACTAAAGCACGGGAACGCAAACTCCACAGGTTTGCAGCAACAGTGGCTGTGCGAAACTTTACACAGCAAATACTACATACTGGTAATCAATAAAGTAAATAGATCCGATATTCGGTGACCTGTGAACTTTGCAAGTACATATTTTAATGGAGGTTGACGTGATCCCGCCTGCTCACCCACAGAACGTGAGGACGGTAAGGGTGTTCCGTCGGTTTAACCGGTCTCGAAAGAGAAATATGCATATTGAAGTTTCCTGACGGAAGCCAGCGAGTTCTTAGCCTGAGGTGTCACAGGTGTGATCGTGCTAGGAGGGGCTAACCCACGTTCCGTATACGACTGTGATACCATTCAATACCCCGAGTTTCAGGATGTCAGACTGGCTTGTTCGGTTCTCCGAGCCAATGATTATTCGGTAGGTCGCCACAAACGCCACTGTTACCGCAACGCAGGGACACTGCATGATGAGAGGTTCCAAGACCCGTTCTGTTTCGGTCCTAAGCTCTTTCGAATGCACTTCCCAGCCGACGAAAGAATAGTGTCAAAGCTTTGGGTCGTCCTGTGTTTTCTTGTACGGATGCCAGCGCACCCAGAACAGTGACTCGAAGGACATGACGACATGCAGAAGCCGAGCCAGTCGTGCAGGTTGGGCCTTCTATCCGGAGCACTTAAATTCCGTTTCATTTGCAAGTTACCGGTGAAAGTATGCCGTGAGTATTTCGAATGGAAGTTTTGCGGAGTCACATCCTCTGGGCCACTGTGCAACGGCATGAAGGGTATTTATTCCGAGCGGATGTTGAGGGGACTCACGGTCTCTCATGGTCTCGTCATAATTTCATGCGGCGAGTGGTCGGTCATAGACATGAGGTGAGAAAGAGAAAAAACCTGCGACAAATTGCATGATCCGATGGCAAACGGACAAAGAGGATGCCAGATGGTGTTTGACTAGTCAATTTATTCTTTGCGACCGTGTCAGTGATCCGTTTGATGGTGACCACAGGGTGGAGGACACTGGTACGAGGCACTGGCACATGATGGCTTATGCTGCCATCATGGTGCTTTTCTTGCCATGCCCGCGGCCGCCTGGTGTATTTCTAGAGTGGGCAAAGAACCAGGCCAAATGATGGGATCCTTTGAAGGGGAAGAGAGCAGAGTGGAGTCCGATTGAATGGTATTTTCGCATATTGGGTGGGACTTCTAGGGTGATCACGTACACCACCGTCGCCAGTCGGGGAGGAAAAATTCTCCGAGAGCATTGGAGAGTCATCTACTAAAATCTTATTATTGCTTGCCGGGGCGTTTTGAACCTAGTCCTAATTGGCATGCCATTGCAATGCGGTGTTACGACGTCCCGCATCAGTTGACTGCCTTTTAGGTGCGGGGTTCCGCTTTGGACAGCGCATTTCTTCTCAGCCAGGTCACTGACGCCGTAGGTGGTTTCGGCAACAAGTCCAGAGACGTGCGTTTGAGAACTCGTCTAACGACTCACACGACACCAGATACGATCGCGCCGCAGTGGGTCGGCTGTTGTCCGCTGTTTACTCGGACTTCACCTCGTCTCCAACGGTCTCCTCGTTACTACGATCTCACACTTGGACTGTTCTGTGTGCAGCCTGGTGCAGAGCATCGATCGTCTCTCGTTTGTTCTCGTCCTTTGCCTCTTTCCCGTCCCTCTGATTTCCCATCCGTACCCCAGCCCTTCACCCTACTTTGTCTGCGATTTCCCTCTGGAGCCCAGCGCTTCAGCCACAAATCCTTATCCTGTAAATTTGCTATCTAATTGTGCTTGATCATGGGCATATGCTTTTCTTCCAACGGGATCGTCGATGTATCCGAGGACGATAGGCGCAAGCATCGGGAAGCGGAGAAGATGCTCAAAGAGGTCTCCCTTTCCTATCGGCCACCCATTTTATATCCTACTTACTCGTTTTGCTCCAGGCGAAGGCGAAAATGGCCAGTCAGGTCAAGGTTCGTACCGTGCCACCCGTCGCGAATGCTGTGTCTAAATTTGTCCCAGGTCCTTCTCCTTGGCTCTGGTGACTCGGGCAAATCCACCGTCCTCAAGGTGCAATCCATCTTAGTGTCTCCTCCCACACATCCTTACCCTGTGCTCCCACAGCAAATGCGACTCATCCATCGAGTTCCATTCTCGACTGAAGAGATCGAGAACTACCGGCAACTTGTATTCAACAATCTCACAACCGGCATGGTTTATGTATTGGAAGCCATGGAAGATATGGGTCTTGAAGTCGCGGAGGAAAACTTGCCCTATGTCGACATCATTCAAAATGCCCGTGATACGCAGCCTTATCAGCCCTTTCCACGAATGTACTACGAGCCTTTAAGGAGTCTCTGGGAAGACAAGGCCGTTCAGAGAACGTACGAACGGGGGAACGAAGCTGCCCTGCCAGAGAAGTAAGTCACAGATCTTATACTGTACTGTGTGTCTTGACATCATCTATAGTTTGTCTTACTTCTTCCCGGATTTGGACCGCCTGTTTGACGAGGCCTACCAACCGACAGAGCAGGATATTGTTCAATGCAGAGCGCGAACAATCGGCATTACTGAGACTACATTCATGCTCAAGGATCACGAAATGCTCATGGTCGACGTCGGTGGTCAAAAGAGCGAAAGAAGGAAGTGGATACATTGTTTCCAGGACGTCACCAGCATACTATTCTTGGTCAGCCTTAGTGGCTACGATCAATGTTTGGTGGAAGATCGCGATGCTGTAAGTGGTCTGTTTCTCAGACGTGGCTGAAATTCAATGCTCATGTTTCATCACAGAACCAAATGCAAGATGCGATGACCATCTGGGACTCGATATGTCACTCGCAGTGGTTCAAGCAGACATCGATAGTGCGCTTGTCAGGTTCCACGTGGACCGTCGCAGTGATCCTGACGAATGTGACAGATATTATTTCTGAATAAGGACGATTTATTCCGAAGGAAGATTACTCACTCCGATATTAAAAACTTTTTTCCGGTACGATTTCAACATTCCGTGACTCGTGTTACTGACTGCCGGTGGCTGGTCACCTCAGGACTTTGAAGGTGAAACAGGAGACGCAAAAGCCGGCCGTGATTACTTTAGAAAACGTTTCACACGCCTCGCTCAGAAGGCAGGTCGTTCTAAGGAGCGAGAGATATACATACAGTGCGTATCTAGGTACATACTTCTTCACTAGCTTTGAGCGACATTTTTCCAGTGTTACAACGGCAACGGATACAGCAATGCTGAGAGTAGTAATGGCTGCTGTCGAAGGTGTGTGCACCATCATGTGATCTATATCGATCCACTGATCTGCTTGGTAGAGTGAGTCCTCCTTTTTGTTTGTGCCATGTCCCGACTTCGCTTTCCCAACCGTACGCTCATCTTTCCATCCCTTCCCGACAAATTCCCCTTGCATAGCATCGTTCTCCGATCCAACCTTGAGGTTGCGGCGCTGATCTGACTTGTTTCTCTTCTATATTGCATCACTGTACACGGAAACGTCACCCGCATTATCTTCCTCCCACGATCACGTCTTGCCCTCGTATTTTTATGGCCACAAACATGTTCCTTGCCATTCTTTGCTCGATCTCGATGGATTTAAACCATGCCCTCCAAACCTGTTGCTTTCTCCTTTCCTCGCTTTTCATCTTTCGCTGATCATCCGCTGTCTTTGGTACTCCGCCCCAACACGTAAATGCGGATCTTTCTCTCGGCGTCGTTTGCCACCTGTATTTCCAACTGCGTTTACAACTTTGGAAATTGGTCGAACCGGTGTTGGATTGCAATGGGAATGCTTGGGAACGGTGAAACAGTACCATCGTAAGCAAGAATGTGAGTGAATTTCCCGAGGTCATGCCGAACCGTCAAGGGCTTCTTTGATACCCCTTGCGATGCACTTATGTATTTTCCTTGTCACCACAGATCCGCGAAGTCATGCTCTGATGAAACACACGGGTCCTGGTTAAATAATTGGAGACGAAGCCGTAGCATTATCTTTTCCTTCCTTTTTCTTTTTCCATGCACGTTGACGTGCTTTTGATGATTTGGCATACGCGGCATTGATTCGCCAGTGGCGGCGTGTCGTTCCCGATCAAGTGGTAACTTTGCTCCAGGGCTCGACTTGCCCCTTTAGTTCATTTGGTAATTTCTCAGTCACGCTCGTCCTTATCTTACAATGACTTTCGCTATGTTTTTCGACGTATATCCATTATTTATACCCCACTCCCACAATACGAATTCATTGGCTACTAATTCTTGGTCTTTTTCCGTTTGTCTCATTTCGTTGTGCAACTTCATTGCTACACTAGGAGATATTAGTATGAATCCAGGCTTGGCCAAAGATTTGTGTGGATTAACTACACTCCCTAAGTTAGGGGGAAGGTTTTGTCGGAGGATATGACAGGCACACAACTAACACTTTCACGTGATGAGTTTTGAGACATCCGAATGTTTTGTAAGCGCCCTTCGTACGTAAGCTTGTCAAAGCCTGACGGTTTGCGAAAGCTCTGCAAAGGAGTTTTGGAGCCTATAGGGTGCTGCTTCTCGTTCGCCTGCGGTCGTTTGCATTTATGACTCGTCGATGCCGCAGGCTAGACTCACTCCGGACAACGTCTGCAGGTTCATCCAGATATGCCCATGGGTGTAACCTCGTGTAGCAAAACCTACAACTGTGCATATGATGAACTACTATGCTATCCTTGCACTACCCCTTCTTCCTTTTGTAACTGGTTGGCCGATGCTGTTGCATTGCATGCGAATACATGCTGGGTGTGCTCGGGCGGTTTACACATTTTCGTTTTGTTACGCCGTTGTTTCCCTGGCTGCGTCTCACGACGGCGACGGGAGAGCGTACCATTTCCCTGCCTCTCTGAGGTGTCGGCTTACTCGCATTACGTACTTGCCTTGTGCCTGTGTGTTAGCAGTCCGTCGGTCTTCTGACACGTGCCGGCCGATGCGCAGCTCGGCTCGAGTTGCCCCCCGAGTACGTTGTCGGACGTGTCGGACGGTTGTCCAGGGAAGTTCTTGTTTCCTGCATGCGGCGGCTGCCAGATAGGCGCCTTCCTGTGACCTGGCGATTCAAAACCCAGATAGTCGAATACATCGCAGGCAGGGTTGCCGATAAGTTCCTGACAGGCTGTCCAGGACAATACGTGATAACGAACTGACTACCATTTGTGAAGAGTTGAGCCACTTGTTTGGGGAGCCTCACGGCCGTGCTCCGCCGTCCATTCGATAGCATTTCCTCGCCGATCGAGGGGGTGGTCTATCGGGCGACGTTAGCCTGGTTCGCTACGCCGACGCGTGATCTTGCTAACACGGCTCGTTCAATACATGCGTTTCGAGCCGGCCTACAAAGCGACGATTGAGTCGAGTCCTTCGTGAGACCAGGAGTCGGGGACTGGCACTTGCGCGAAGATTTGTGTGGATTATGTACTTCGCAAGTCGAAAGTCTTGCCCGAGTGTCAATAATCTTTGTAGCCCGATCATCACCAGTCAAACTGTCTGATATGACGGAAGTACTAGCACAACTTTTATCGCTCCCAAAGACATCCAAGGCTTTCACTGCTCATCGCTCGAGTGTCATCGAGCACACAGCCAGCCACCGTGAACAGCTGGGATCCCATCCGCACAAGACCCCGCGCTTAACTCACGACTCGGACTCTGGCTCGGCATACAGGTCGCGAGATGTCAAAGGCAAAGCCGTCGAGCGGGATGGGCCCATACGAATACAGGTCCAGTTTCTGTCGCGTGAGTCGGCCGAAAGATAACTCTATGACTGCTCATCCGTCCCGCTGGCACCAGCAACGCCTTCCAAGCCGAGTAAAATATCGCCCAATGACAACGCACTTCTTAGAAACTGCACGCGGCATCTGCTTACTAGGGACTACGAAATTGCGATGTTGCCTGCGACGTTTGAGTCCATCTATGCCACCTGTTGCTCACAGGTCCGTATGCCGGGACAGGGAGAAAAGTTGTACGACATGCTTGAGACGGAGATCAATGAATGTAACCGTCGTTTATTGCGCATACTCGAGGAGAAGCGGGATACCGGAAACTTTATCGACCAGTGGCTGGGACAATTCGTGCAGATCTGCGAGTGGTTCGAGAGCAGGGTGGTACGTATCTCAACGGGGGTTTAGGTTGATATAGCTGCATCCTTGTTCGCTTCAGACGCTCTTACAATCTTTGTTTTCGTATCTCGAGGGCGCCTTCATCAAAAAGGACCCAAAACGTCAAAGTATTCGGTCCGTGCAAATTCGGCCTCTTCATCTTCTCGAATGGCTAATGCTCTGTCTCAGCGGTCTCGCCTTCGTCTCATTCAAAAATCGAATACTGAATGATGCGTCCATGGTCGACTGCATCCGTGGAAGCGTTGTGGGGTGGTTGGATTGGGAGAGAACAGAGAGGTTGGCTTTGCACCCGCTGCATCTACTCACCGTCTTACTTTTCCTAGATCCGCACACCCTAACCGCAAAGTCATCCGGAGTCTGATCTCGCATCTTCTCCTGCATGATATGTATGATATCATTTTCGAGCGTTGTGTTCTCGAGAAAACGTTATCCTTCTATACCGACGAAGCGCGCGCAGAGGTAGAGAAGGCCGGCTGTACTGCGGAGCAGTTCTTGGAGTACGCAACGAAGCGTACGCGCGAGGAACGAGAACGGTTTGAATCGGTTTGCAACAACATAGGGGAGACTGTCAAGCTGACCGTGCAAGCCTGCAGAAGGGGCCTATTGGAGTCGAGGTTGGACTGGCTTGCCAAAGGGGGTGCGCATGTGTTGTTGCTGCGTCGCGTATAGTTTGCTAATTTGCGAGGCAGTAATTGGCCCCCTCATGACGGTGCAGGAGACGGAGAATGCGCACGGAATCGACGGACTCCGCTCAGTCTATGCCGAGTTCGATGCTCTCGACAGCTTGAGTATCCTTTGTAGAGAGTTCAAAGCCCATATACAGGTAGCGAGATCTTGAATTTCTTCCTTCTCCACTAATGAAATGCCGATGTCAGACGACTGTCTCAAACATTGTCAAGGATACCGAAGGGGAAGATGATATGGTCGAACGCATTCTACAGTTCAAGAGTTTCGCGGATCATGCGCTGCAAACCTCCCTTGTATCCGCGTCGGCGCCCGGTTCCAACTCTGCTTTTTCGTATGCACTTACGGACGCATTTACCTCTGGATTCAAGGCGCGCCGAAATAAGCCTGCTGAACTCATCGCGCGACACCTGGATAAACTCATGCGTCGTGGCCAACGGGACACTTCAGACGAGGAATGGGAGTCTTTGCTGGAGAAGGTACTGGCACTGTATAGGTTCACTGACGACAAAGATGTGTTTAGGACCTTCTACACGAGGGCCCTGGCAAAGAGGCTGTTACTCGAAAAGAGTGCATCGGACGACTTTGAGAAGGGAGTGTTAAGGATATTGAAAGAGAGTGAGCCATTGTTTATTCTCATATCGCTGTATTGGAGTAATCAATGCCGCCTTACAGAATATGATCCTGAGTTCGGGCAGGGAGATCACATGTTTAATGATCTTGCTCTCTCAAAGGAGATATTGAGGGAGTTCCATGACCGAAAGCCAGAAACGAGCACCGCTCAGAAGCTCTCTGTGATGGTTCTCCAACGGAGTGTATGGCCATTTGCAGTGCGGAAAACAAGCGTCGATTTACCCTTCTTTGTACGCTTTTATTGCCCTTGGTCTACCATTCTTCTCAACGAATGTTGACTCCCTTAGATGAACGAGGACTTGTTGTCCTATACTCAGTTTTACAAGGTTAAGCACCAGGGTCACAAATTGGAATGGGACCACTCCCTCGGTACGGCCACGCTCAGAGCAAGGTTCACCGCCGCAAACAAGGACTTGACCGTCAGTCTGTATCAGACAGTGGTGTTGCTCCTCTTCAACGATGAGACGGAGCTGTCCTACAAGGCCATCCTGGCGGCAACCAGAATGGGTGAGTCCTTTCAAGCACCGAAAGGGGGACGTTCACCCACACGGACCGAATATCACGATAACGCAGACGAAGCGGAACTTAAGCGGACCCTGCAGAGTCTGGCGTGTGCGAACAAAAAAGTTTTGAAAAAACGACCTGCGGGAAAAGACGTCCACGAGGACGACATATTCTTCTTCAACGCCGAATTTGTCGATCCGAGGGCCAAAGTGCATATCAACTCGATCCAGGCAAAGGATACGGTACGCCCGTCTTTTCCCCCCTATTGTCCCCGCTCAATCGTGGGTAATCCCCTTTTTTTCACGTTGCCCTCTGCAGCCCGAAGAAGCGAAGCGCACGCAATCCCACATCGACTCGGACCGCAAGCACTACCTCGACGCCGCGATTGTGCGGATCATGAAGGCGAAAAAGGAGCTCACGTACGAGGCACTCAAGACGCAGACGATCGAGGCCGTCAAGAATCACTTTGTGCCCGAAGTGAACGTGATCAAGAAGCGTATCGAGGGGCTGGTAGAGCAAGAATATCTCAGGCGAGCCGAGGGTGCCCTTCTGGACAAGTTTATTTATGTCGCGTGAGGTCGGTATAGGGGGCTTTTGATTGGGGTGGAAAACGCATAAGCGAGAGGAAGGAATGCGGGCATCTGTTTCTAATAGGGCATGCAGAATACATCACGGCAAGAGAAACGCCAACGAAAACATTGTATTACGTGAGGACCTGCCATCCCTTTCACTCTTCCCGAAAATACGATCAGGATTCTATCAATGGTCGCAAAAAAGGAAATGGCCTGAAAAAAAATGAAATGAAAATGAAAAGAACAGAGGCAGCGAAAAAACTCGACGGTACCATTTATATTATTTTGTACAAATGGCCACATTGTCCTCCAGGGACAGGGGCAATTGCCGACGCAATTCAATAGGTGTACGCGAAGTTTCTCCAGAAACCCAAATTTCAGTTCCGTCACGAGGAGAGATCGGTCTCGACGTCGGCATTGTCCAGTAGCATACGCAAGAGATCCGAGAATTGGTTGTGGAGTTGCTCTAAACCCCCGTCGGGGAAAAAAAAAGAAGAGCCAGATGAATATGGACGAACAGTTGTGAAAAAGAGGGGGAAAGAGGAGATAGTACGGACTTGCGCGATCAACAGCTCGGGCGTATTCTTCGTTGGCCTCTGTCACGGCTGCTTCCAAGGCTTGAAGACGATGCGCCTATGAAAAGCAGTCCCGACACGGAACGAGCGTATAAGGACCACGACAACGGAGCAGAAAGCATGTCGATGCAAGGAGAACCGGTGTGATCAGGATAGGAATGGCGTGAAACAAAAAAAAAAGGGGGGGGAGGGATATCCCACACTTGCCTGCGTTTCCTCGGGCTCAGGGACGGGAAGGGATTGGATGAGCACTTCGATCTGTTTTGCTTTGACGATGAGGTCGTCTACGAGCTCTCGCTTGTTTGCTGGTCCAAACCAAAAAAAAAAAGAACAATGGTCAGACATACAGAGAACCAGATCACCAAGCGATAACGAGGGCGACACCGGGACGGGCGAACTTGGACACGGCCGGCAGCGGGAGGACAGGAAACGAATATACATCGGAGACATGGACAGACACGGGCGCGTGCGCACCTTCGAAGGCCTCTGGCGAGTCGAATTTATCCGCAGGACGCGTTTTCGTAATCGGAATGTCGGAGCTGACCTGGAGAAAGGTCGAACGGGAGGTCAGGTAGCGGATGCTACTCGACATGATCATCAGGAGCTGGACGTGCGACGTGTTGGTCGGCCATAAGACACAGCATGGCCGATAGCGTTCGACGAGCGGACCGAGAACGAGGATGGAGGACATGCAAAGAAATTCGTTGATGGGATCGCTCGCACTCAGATTTGTCAAGGTATACTCACCCGTTGTATCTCATCCTGGAGCTGGGTGATGCGGTCCATGTGCGACAAGTCCTGCAGCATTGCGCCGCTAGGCCAAGACGTTCTTTTTTGCCTTTGCTTCCTGCGGACTAAACGTCAGACACGGAGGTCATTCGCCAAACGTCTGCACGATAGCCGAGCACAGGGCCATCCGACATTTGAGAAATTTGATTTCTTTCAGCCACTACGCCCAAGGGCCAACCACCAAGCAGGCGGGCTGTCAAAAATCACTGCTCTTTGCGGCCGCGTCGTCGCCGACGGGTATATTACAGTAAAGACAGTAAAGACAGGAATGTCGCCATCTCACAAGAGAGATACACCAACACCAAAAAAAAAAGACAAGGGCCCAACATCGCCCACATGATACCAATCAGCACGCCAGTCCATCAAGCTAGGTACGTAGACCAGCGCGACCACGCCGTAAACGTCTCCTGGAATCCGTCCAGATTGTTCGTGACGTTGATGATACCCTGGTCGCCGATCGTGAGCTGCCAGGTGGTGCCGAGCGTGGAGATGCTGTAGAGCATGACCGTCGACTGTTCATCGACGTTGAGGATGCCGTTTTGGCAGATGTGGGTGGGAATACAAGTCTGAGTGTAGTTCTGCAGTCGGATCGGTCAGTAACCTCTCTGCCAAACCCGGGGAATAGGGTCCCGTACCTGGAAGAAGCTGTAGAACCCGGCACCTGATAGGGAACGTCGAAGATGCGTGCGATTCATTGGGAGGAATGACCTTACCGAACACCGTAATGTCCCAGGACTGGTCCACGTACAAGGACCACGCCATAGGGCTCGAAGAGTTGAACTTTGGGTCATTGTAGTACGGATTGATCTCGAAAGGCTGAGGGGTAGGTGGTATCGGTTGATAGTAGGGCTAGTCGGGCCATGGCTCAGGCATTCGCACGCGATGAGATACAATGGCGTCTTACGGTCTCGGTTTGCGCAAAGCCAATCCAATGACTCTGTGCACCATGTAGGTTATATTGGTAGAGCGCGCTGTGCTCAGCTAAAATGGAAAAATGAGATGCGTCCCATGCGTCCCGATCACACCGTACACGGCATACTCACACGCTGATAGACACGTCAACGAAATGTCAGCATCAGAGGGGTCGAATGACGTACCGGTACCAATCATCCACACGGGCCCATATGATTCAGACAGTATGCCACGTCCGGTGAAAACGCTGATCTGACGGCCTTGAGGGTCGTCGAGGTCGTGGTCAGCGTTCCAGATCCAGGTTCCCTGCCGCAAGTCAGCGAAAGATGCCAGGCTCGGGCGGAGACACTTTCTCACCTCGAGGTATGCACTAGATCCCTGGGTGAGATGCAGGGCCAGGAAGGCGGCCTGACAGTTGGGGCTGAGATTGCCCGCAGGGCACTGCGGGTATTGTAGCATCGTGCCGGCAGCTAAAACACGGACGTTATTCGGACGCATATACAGATTTCCCTTTGATACACACCTCCACCCAAACTGATATTCAAACGTGTCAGATCTTCCATGCCAACAATCGAATGTTTGTACATACCGGAAGTAACTGTCCCACATGCCTGCACCGCCCTGTTGATCCCAGGGTTCTTTGACGTTCCACTCGACGAGGATAGCACCGGGCGCTTCCAGGGGCCTAAGTCAAAGCACGAGCTGCAGCGTCGAACCACGCACCAGGTCCGACGGTGGAGAAGATGATGTCCGAAATCTCCAAGATGTCTGTGCTCCAGGGAGCGCCAGCTTGCACCATCACCTTGGGGTTGTTCTGGTTCTCAAACGCGGCACCACCGCCGAGGATGACTGACCAAGCTTCGCCAGTGACCTGCGAGCCGGCAGGGATGCGCAGCGTGTCCGTGATGTAGTACGTGCCGGCGTCGAAGAAGATGAGATTGCAACCTGCGTACTGTCCCAACAGGGTAAGCATCGATGATGACGGCCCCATCAAAGGACGCACGGTGTCAAAGATGTCCTGCAGCGCTGCGGTGTCGTCGGTGTAGCCATCGCCCACGGCACCATGCGACTTCACGCTGACGATCTGGTCCAGAGAGTAGTCGGCATACTGAGGACGCCCCCTGCCGAAGATCTTGCCGTTCTGGTCAACGATGTTCCACGGCTTTTGGGGAGGTTCGATAGGACCTTGGACATAATGGGGCGTCCCATCCTCCCCGACGTACACGTTCCCCTGGGCCCAGGTGTCGATATGCATCGAGTTGGTGGAGCCCTGCAGGGTGACCTCACCGCCCTCGACCCCGACGGCGACCGGGACATTGTACAGCTGGATGTTATCCAGCACGATGGAACCCGCAAGTGTACCATTGCTGCGGGTCGTGGTCTGGAGGAAAACAGGGGTATCCACCACTGTCGCATCGATGATAGCTTCAGAGCCGGCCGTCTAAACAATGGTGGGCAACATGCGCGAAGACGTCTCTCGGTAGATGCTCACCTGGGTCGCGGATGTTGTTCCACCCGTTGCCATCCTGAAGCCGACCTAAATACCAACAAAACGTCAGCAAACGGAAGAACGGCTCAATGACCATCTGTACCGAGCAATTGTTGATAAATATGCCCTGGTAAGTCCAGCCTGCCAAAACGTGAGTGGGAACACAGGCTACACAGAGACTCCGTACCCCAGTTCCATGGAGCGTTGACGCCTTGGATGATGTTAGAATCAGAATGGACAGACCAAGGTTAGCATACTCACCGACAACCGCATTGTTTACAGTCAGATTCCGTACGGTAAACTGTTGGTTGCCAACCGAAATACCATGTTTACCTGGCACTATGAGCAAACTCGCAAAACCTAGATCTAGAACGGCCTACCTCCGTTGCAAACGAGATCTGCAAACGAGCCATGAGCAGCGGAGGACGCAAAACGCGCATGACATACCACCCATGAAGCCACCGCTGACATACAACGTCAGCATGATCGAATACGCTCGAGACATCCTCTCACCTCCCGTTCTCCATATAAAGTCCTGGACTAAACGTCAGCGCAAAACGACGCGGAATGCAGAGGCTCGTACCCTGATGCTGTGTGCCATTCTCCTGCGACATTTCGATGACGACATTGAGCAGCGAGGTCGCCTGCGAGACTTGCCAATGGATCCCAATCGCCGGCGCGGTCGCATTCATGCGACGCACGTCGATGATGAGATTCCGCACGGATCGGTAGCTGAACAGAGTAGCATTAGCATCTAGCACACCCGAGATACCGGCAGACACACAAATTGTTCTGGTTGATGAACCACTGGTTGCCATTCCCACCGGGGATATAGGGATCGGCATCTTTGGGGGAAATGATGGGCGTGATAGGCGAGATGAGAGCTGTGCAAATTACCGATGACGGCAAAGCCCGAAAAGTTGGACGAAGCGAGGAGCGTCGGGGGCGTTCTCGCATCACCGATGATTTCGGTGTAATAGTAGGTATTGATCGCGGAGGAGACGAGGTATTGGCTAAAGGTGCGGTTGAGCAAGCGGTTGCAGTTGCCAAGAGAAGGTCATACCCAGGAGGGAAATACACGACAGCGGGGGTGAGACTGTAGAAGGAAGAGCGCCACAGTGAGTGGAATGGGGCGCCACAGGGAGGATACCCACGTCGAGGACTGACACCCGTCGCCACAACGATTGCCCTCAGACATGGCAGCGCTGGAAGGGTGGATCAGGGAGGGCACTCTGGATGACATAAAGCGTCGCACTTGATGCTTGCTGTATCGTCGGTCACCCCATCACCCTTGGCACCAAAGTCAAGGACGTTGCGGAAGACCTGGTATGTTTTGTTGGGGTTAAAGGCAGAGGTGCCTTGGTGTTTGATGTTTTGAAGCCAGTATGGGTCGCCCGGGGCGGCTTGACCGGTTGTCAAGGGCGCGCTGCAGGATGAACCGAGGGCGGAAACGAAGGTGGCTAACAGCAGGGATACGCCTGCGACGAGACCCGAGTGCATGGGCATGGCAACAACTCTATTGGACAACAGTGTCGTTTAAAAGGAGTGACGAGGAGAAGGAGCGTTGGCACAGATTCCACCGGTGCGGCTGGTTGAAAAAAAGGACATGGGTCATCCGGCGGCGGACGCAGAACCACCACGGATGATGGCAGTGCCTGTACGTACGTGATGAGCGCGTGCATGGAGAGACGTCATGGAGCACACGTCTGCGTCGCAGAAACGACCCGACTTGGAGACTGGCATGACCAATGGAGCGAGGTGGGGGATCCTGGATGGTCAGCTGGGTGGCAGACACGGTTGCAGCCCGCGGACTCATCGTCTCGGACGACAAGTGTCAGGATGTCGGGTCCAACGGGCGAACGCCGTCCGGCTCAACTCCGCCTGTCAAGCCGCCACTGTGTGCACATGATCCCGCGCAGATTCTCGGCCGAGGGCTGTGATCACGGGAACGGAGACGACCACGAGTCCCGGAACGACCACAAACTCATGGCGGTACCGGCAGAAACGCAGTATCCACGCGAGATAGACTGCAAAGACCGTCTGGGGCTGACTGCAGTTCGCTGCGCCCTTGTTTCTCGTTGCCTTCATTTACTTACGTAACATTTCTATCCCAGGGACGAGTTATTGTTCATTACGGAGGGACAGTTGTTCCCCGCGTATTTCTATCCGTCGTTGCCCGGCGCTCTGACGACCTTTTCCCTTCATTTTCTTCTGTGCGTTGCACGCATAAGACGTCTGGCATGTCTTCTTCTATTCCCCACCTTCCCCCGACCACCAACACCCTCAATGTCCAGCAGCGCTCCCGGCTCATGCGCTCCACGAGGAAGCTCGGTGCGGTTCTGGGAACGACGCCCTATCTGCTCGAGAACGACATGTCCTTTGCCATCCTCCCCCTCGGGAGGAACACCCCCCGAACGCTCAAGCGCCACGGCTCGCTCTTCACACACCAGCAGCCCAGCTCATGCTCGGTCGCCTCGAGCGTCGCCTCGAGCGCGCCGTCCCACCACCACTCCGCGTCGGTCCCCGTCGTGCCGCAGAGCACCCCAGCCGACCCAGCGCCCCTGAACCCGCCCGGGCTCTCCACCGCGCGCCGCCCCGGGCTGCGCAACAGAGCGGCCCAGCTCTGTCTGCACCTGAACCCCATCTCCGTCCCGCCCACGGACGACCGGCTCGCGCCCCCGCTCTCCCCCACACCGGGCTCGCCCCTGCCCCCGACGCCCATCACGCCCGTCGCCCCTGAGCCTGCCGAGATCCGGCGCAAACGGATGGCCAAGCTCATGCGCCATCTGGGCGAGAAGGTGCCTGCCGAGCTCGTGTTTGGCGCCGATCAGGCGCCGAAAGCCGCCAAGTCGCCCGCGCGGCGGCGCACGCAGTCCGCCGACGTCGTTTCCCCCTCTCCGCCTGCGCATGCGCCGACCAAGCGCACCGAGTGGGTCGGCGAGTGGAACCGTGCCAATATTAAAGACGTCCAAAACGAGCTCCGGAATCTGCGGGTAAGACCGTGATCCGGAGGCCCTCTCCTTGTTCGCTCCCCGACATGATCACTGTTCTCTCTCTCTCT
>JBBPKG010000075.1:41584-59609 GCA_038089115.1 Fistulinella cinereoalba | reverse complement strand
CATCACCAATGGAAGAAATTCGCGTCGCCAGTCTCAATTGCTGGTCTGTTTCACCTCTTCGCACCCTCTAGTTATCTAACCACCCGTTTCAAGGGGCTTGAAATACGTCTCTAAAAATCGCCATGAGCGCATAGGCGCCATCGCGAACGCGTTCTCGAGGTCCAACTACGATATCATTTCCCTCCAGGAAATCTGGGTACAAGCAGACTACAACCATATCCGCGACAAGGTCGCACACAACTTACCCTATACCAAATTCTTCCACAGGTGATGTGTCGTGATATCTGTCAAACCGCGGGAACTAAAATGTCTCCTCTGCAAGCGGAGCGCTCGGTGCGGGCTTAGCTATCTTCACGAAATGGCCTATTATTGGCACCTCCACTACCCCGTACTCTCTCAATGGGGAGCCCACGGATGTCAGGGGTGGTGACTGGTTTGTCGGCAAGGCCGCTGGGAGTGTCACCGTACTCCACCCCACCCTCGGAGAAGTACAGATATTCAACACCCATGTGAGTCCAAGCACATTGCCTCTACGCCAAAGTGTTCATGGTGTGTTTCCAGTTCAATGCCAAAGGGGGCGACGATGGCCCAGAGTACAACCGTACCCATCGGCTAGTCAATGCCTGGGAATTTGCAAAGCTCGCGAGACAAGCTGCCGAGCTTGGGCGCTATGTTATAGCCGTAAGAATACTCTGCCATTACGACGGCTATTTGCTTACCGGTTTTAGACGGGGGATTTCAACAGCATCCCAGACAGTCTTGCTATGAATATCGTCCGCAGTCACGCTGGACTGAGCGACACGTGGGCGATCTCGCACCCGCACATTCTTCCGCCAACTGGGGCAATAACACCTGTCGATGGCGTGGAAAAATACGGCATCACAGCCGATTCTCCTCTGAATTCGTATCGCGCTGGCCCAGTTTCTGGTAGCGCAGTGGTGCGCATGTTCCAAGGCAAGCGCCTTGACTATATTCTTTTCCGCCAGCCCAGTCGTATCTTGGACAGCCCCGACGCTTTTAGGTTGGCATGTAGCGATTCCAAGGTTATTTTGACGGACGCCATTCCGGGGAAGACTTGCTCTTATTCTGACCACTTTGGGGTGGAGGCAACGCTCGTTATCACTTCGCGCAATGCTCCAGAATACAGGACGCCCGAAAATACAGTTTTCAAAGCGACTGAGTCGCCATGGGCCGATACCCCATCTGAAATGAACTCCAAGATGATCTCCGACGTTCTCAGTGCCTTTCATACTTCATTTCGCATTTCTCGGAATCGCTCTCGCCGTGAACTCACCACTTTCGTGTTTGCCATACTGTTGCTATTGGGCCTTATCATTGGCTCCGCTTTTGTCTCATTGCGGTGGGCTCACCCAGTTTTCGTCCTGATTTCCATCATCCTCGCATGGCTAGCTACAACGATGTTATACGAGGGATTCATCTTTGGGCACTGGGAACGTAATGCACTGCAAAGTGTCGCGGAGGAACTAGAGATTCACCAGAACATGCTGTCGCCGGATCGTCCACAAGGAGACCATTGACTACTTTTCAATATCACTGGACAGACTTAATACCGGGTTATGTCCAATACTAGTCGACATTGTATGCGTTTGCTTATGGATTCCATCGCTATGGGTTATCTCGGACGGCACTGAGGGCCATCTATTTTGATGCCGTTCAATTGTGTTTGCATTATACTGGGGACAAAGTCCACTGTTCGACGAAAGACGTGATGCTTGTGTGACTGCTTGCCCTACGCATTCTGGGTGACGAAGGGCGTGTAACCGTGACAGAGCAGCTACTTTTGGAAGGGTAACCGTTAGGGTGTGTGCCCTCGGTCATGTCTGCGGCGAGGAGGGAAAGCGTCGATTTGATGCGGCGAAGACCAGAATCCGAGCGCTTAGGCGTAGCGCTTGAGGTATGGGAGGGTACGTCCGAGGATAGATATGTCGGTCCCCAGCTCGGAAGTTTCTCATCGTCAGAGGGGCCCTCGTCCTTTATCTGTACTTCCATAGCGTATCTTCCCGAAGAAGTCTCAACACCGTCTCCACGTACGACGCGGATGTTCTCATTATCTATGTCCTCGTCGAGGCGCTCTGCACAGAAGTTGTCGAGAGCCTTTGGTGTGAAAGCTTGCAGCTCGGGAAGCCGACGGCAGGCAAACTCACGGCAGGAGATGAAGGCCTCATTGGTCGAGTTAAGGAACGGGAATGTCTGGAAGACATGTACCTGCTATACGTAAGAATAGGGTATGCGTTCCGAGTCGGGACTTGTTGGATACGTACTGCGTCTTCATACATCTCATATTGAACATGAACACCTGCGAGGGATGCCTTGTGCGACAGAAGCATGATTTCATCCCGCAAAACTTCCGCCTCGCCACATTGGATGAGTAGTGGTGGGAGGCCATCGAATTTTCCAAACAATGGGCTGGCGTACGGATGGGTCAGATACTCCTCCAGCCCATCCCCGAGGTACATCACAACGGGATGCAGGTGTGCTGTGGGCCCTGGGGTAGGAACAATATC
Organism: Fistulinella cinereoalba; assembly: GCA_038089115.1. NCBI lineage: Eukaryota > Fungi > Basidiomycota > Agaricomycetes > Boletales > Boletaceae > Fistulinella > Fistulinella cinereoalba. The sequence continues at coordinate 57,084 of JBBPKG010000075.1, read as the reverse complement.
ATACGCAGAATTGGAATCCCAGGACGGGCAACTAAGGGTGAGGTCTATGCCAGTGTTAATAAAGAGTGAGATAAAAAATAAGTCAGAGTAGACCGGTTACTTACCCACCCAAGGCGAGAACAGAATTGCGCCTCCAGGCAGCGGGTAGCCGTTATCTCTGAGGTAGAGCAACGTCGCCAGGCATAATCCACCTCCTGCACTATCACCCGCCAATACAATATTCTCCGGCGGAACGTGAAGATCTTCCGTGAGGCGTAGATATGCGCTGACTACGTCATGCAAAGGGCCAGGAAAGCAGGTCTCTGGCGCAAGTCTGTAATCAATTGCTGACAAGAAAATCGTCAAGATGTCATGTCTTTACTCGAATCACGCACCAAATACACGAGTCTCGGTGTACTTCGACATTGGTATCGTTATTATCCTCTGGGAAGCAGCACTCGAGAAATAATAAGCGCCTCAAGTGGTGCGTTGTCAGCTCATATTTGCGTATCGAGAAATGACTCACCGCCATGAACGTAAAGAATGACTCTCGAATGACTCTTCCGAGGAGATGGTCCTCCGTTCAGATAATCTTCCATGGAATTGTGTTTGTGGGCCGGCTGATAGGATGACTTGTAGTCTGACTGCAGAAACTGCCATAGCTTTTTCCCAACGACCCATTCACCAGACAACTCCCGGAATCCAGTTTCGCTTGCGTCCAGGTCTGCTAATATCCCACGGAGACGTCGCTTACGGACACGGAATGTGACAGGGGTCACCACTGCATCTGCAGGGAGAGGTGCCAGGCCTGCAAGACCCATTACCATCCGGACCATTGCCTTGAAACTCTTAGTTCTTCTCCAACAAGTACAACTACATCGAGTCACTCACTATGTCAGCCAATGATGAATGCCTGGAAACATCTCTCATTACACTGTTGATCACTGTCATCTCAATTCCCCAGGTTCTTCTGCGTGGGCCCCAAATGTGGTGAATGAGGATGTCCAGGGCTAGGGACGATGCTGTCGAGACTTGGAAGTGCCGCCGTGGAAGGGCGGGGAAACGAGCAAACCTTTGTTCATGGCGAATATGGGATACCTCCATGCACCCCAAAGTGTGATGGCTCCTTTCTTCTGAGCTTTCAAGGATTTATCTATCCGGGCGGAAGGGGGGAAGACGCCGGGGCTGTCAAAATCGGACAGGAGGTTAATTACCGAGTTGAGTCGAGGTGATGATATAGAGGATGCAGGGTCGATGTCATCGCAGAAAGGCTGCGGCGGGTCGCGTAACATGCTAATTCGATGCTTCAGGCTGAGGGCAGAATTTGTGAGGCAGCGGTCCACGAAACAATGGCCGGATCACTGAGATTTGTCGCAGACATAATACCTCTCCTTTTTTGGATATGTTTCCTAAACGACAATCACGTGAGAAGGATCCGCCCGTATGCCAATGACGTCAGCTCCTTCATGTCATCTCTTGCTAATAATCATCCCCTCGGCTGACCACCTCCTTCACTGTCGGCCGCAACAATATTGTATGCTCCTGTTGACAGAGGTCAACTCTTTTTCCAAAAAGAGGCCCGGAAACCGTGGCTCTTACAAATTGTGCGGTCATCGCACCCTCTACATCACACAGGGGAGGATAATCTTGCACTATCCCCTGCTGGACAAGATGATTCAACTGTCAGATGGTAATGCGATCAATGCTCTTCCAAAGAAGCCTAAATTGCACACACCGCGAGCAGATATTTGCTTTCGCCAACCCGGTCAAGATACCTGCGGCAGAATGGGAGTGTACCAAAGTTGTTGTTGATGGATTTGAGCAGTGATTTCGCCGATGTTAGTCTTCAAACGACGGTCAAAGTTTGCGCAGTGATACTTTGCTAGACCTACCGGAGTGGTGCTCGAGCAGCATCTACAATCTTCGCATAGTGCGAACAGTCGCCCTACGGAATCGACGTCAAATCAGAGGCCACAAAAGAGGTTTTACCTACGCTTTCCACGATGCGACCGCGACCCGTTGAGCCGAACGTCTCAATGGCGAAGTATTCACCTTCTTCCATTTTGGTCTGATCTCCGTTTTTCACAAGCAATACCGATTTGCCACCGTGTATCTGGTACAGATTGATGGAGTGACCGCTGAGGTTCTCGATTGGCTTAACTACGCGGTCGTCAATTAAGAGGTGAGCCAACTAAAAGAACACCAACCGGGCAATATTTTGCCATCGACCTCGACTTCGTACGACTCCATGGTTTCCTGAATATAACCTGCGAGTTCGCCGAGACGTACATCTATGCCAGCTTCCTAGAATCGAGCGCTTAGCACATCTTCGACCAAGTAGACATGCCTTACTTTAACGCCTGTGTTGGTCGCAGCCTGAACGGCCTCTACCAGCTTATCGTATGTCGGTTCAAAAGTAAGAGTGAACGCAGAATCGACGATGCGCCCACGAACATGCACTCCGAAGTCCACTTTGAGGACGTCACGGGATCGCAAAACTTGTCTCCAATGAGCTCTGGGACTCGGAACAACCAAACGGCACACGACACACCTGTGTTATCTCCAGCGTTTGGGGTGTAATGAGCAGCGCAATGGTTTAGGCTCAGCCCCGTCGGGAAACCGACTCCAGCCTCCAGACCGTTCTCCTCGACCAGTGCGCGCGTTCCATCTTCAATGTACTCCGCAATTTCTGTCATGCTCAACCCCGGGCGGATAAATTTTCGGGCATGTTGTCGAACTTGACGGTGGACTTCTGCGGCACGACGAATGTTTTGATAGGTAATATCCGGATCTTCCATGGCTATCTTCTCGTTGTATCGCTTTTCTTCCGATGTAATTCTCCACACATTGCTACCTTGTTTCAGCAACCAAGGCCAAAAACGAGTGAGGGGAACGACCAACTCGTCTTTATACGGCTGTATCTCGCCTTCGGGATATATGCCACTAACGAAGATTTTGGAGAGCCCTACGCGGGGTGGATCTGTTTGCTGTGTCTTCTTCTTCTTGGACTTCTTCTTCTTCTTCTTCTTTTTCTCCCCTACTTGTAGTCTAGTAACTCGCTGGTGAGCATAGGTTGGGCATGCTCACCTGGGTGACCTCCGGCCACAGGCTCGTTTACGACATGATCCTCTTCACTATCTGCCTCAAGATCTTGGTCGTTTCGGATCGGGTTCAATCGGTTCTCGTCTGCGCCTTCTGACTGCGAGGACATACTTCAACAGGGGCGATAAGCTCGCAAGATCATCGGCTGAGGCCTGGGCTCACCTGCACACCGATGACTGTATGTAAAAGAGGATAGACGTGATACACCGCTTATTTACCCGTGTTCACGTGGTGCATACAATAAAGAGCACATTAAAGGTGTATCTATTTCGTACAACAAACTCGCATAAAATACAATCGCATCACGACGACACAACCAATGATACCAGTAGGCTTTAAGCTCCAAAACCGTACAACGTGCGCCCCGACCGTTTCAAGGCATAAACCACATCCAAAGCGGTCACGGTTTTGCTGTTGGCGCAGTCAATCATGTAAACCGTGCCAGTGGAATCGAACTAACCGTTTGGCATGTTCAGTGTATGTGACAGAATCACGAATCACATTCTCGAGGAAGATTTTAAGAACACCGCGGGTCTCTTCATAAATGAGACCAGAGATACGCTTGACGCCACCACGACGTGCTAAACGACGAATGGCCTATAGGATGGCTCAGTCGCTAGATTACCCCAGAAATTGAAGGCGACTCACTGGCTTGGTGATGCCCTGGATGTTATCTCGAAGAATTTTACGATGACGCTTAGCACCCCCCTTGCCCAGTCCCTGAAGGACGGAATAACATGTCAATGAACGACCAGTGATTTCCACTGAGACGCTGACCTTGCCACCTTTTCCGCGTCCGGACATGATGCTGCGTAGTTGTTCTTACAGGTAACGGTTGTAGTACAAAAGAAGGATGCCACTGCGTGGACGCGGCACCGGATTCATAAATGTGACCTCACGTGACCGATCAACAAACGCGCGTCACGCCGCCGTCATTGCACTAGTACTGTCGCAATGTCTACCGATCCACGCGAGTTTCTCATCTCCGTGCTCCCTTCACAAGATGTCGAAAAGGTCGACAGAGATGGTAACAGAATCCCTACCGTCACGTTGACATTTGCACAGTCGTTGGATGGTAAGATCGCAGGGAAAAACGGAAAGCAGCTTATCCTGAGTGGTACAGAAAGCATGCTCATGACTCACTGGTATCGCGCGCGTATGGTCGAAGGTCTCGTGTCTGCTCATTTCTGACTGCAGGATGAGGGCCATGCACGACGCAATTGTAGTCGGCATAGGCACCGCTCTTAACGACGACCCTCAATTGAATGGTAGGCTCCCAACCCATGTTCATCTATCGTCTGACACCTTGTGTCCCTAGTTCGCTTGATTCCCGAGCCGGACGAGCAACACATCAAATCACCGCGCCCGGTTATTTTGGATACATATCTGCGCCTCCCTACAGATTGTAAACTGCTAAAAAATTACAGAGATGGAAAGGGCCAACGACCCTGGGTTTTTTGTGCTTTGGGTGCTCAGTCCGCGCGCAGGTCTGCTCTTGAAAACGCTGGGGCGCTGGTATACGAGATGCCATGTCTATCTGGTATGACATTTGTGCCCCCTTACAGAGCCTCTTCAATCCCAACATAGGTCTTCTTTCGGTACCTGTCTTCCTGCGAAAATTATATGATCTTGACATTCGCAGCGTGATGATAGAAGGTGGAGCGAGTGTGATCGGGTCATTCATGGATCAAGCTTCCCAGGGTCATCCTTTTGTTGACACCCTGGTTGTCACAGTGGCCCCGACCTTTGTAGGGTTTGACGGGGTGGGATATACAATGAGTACTTTGGCAGATAAACTAGATGTGGGTAAATTTATTTATCTCAGAGCGTCTACCGACTCTTCGCAGACACCAAAATTCACGCACGTGCGGACGGAACAGATGGGGAAAGATACAATTATTGCGGGAAGATTCGTATGAATATAGCCTACGAACAGTAGATCCGATACATATATACACAGACGATAACATGTGCAACGACGCAGAGTGAATATTAACGATAACAAGTTAGCAAAATGATGATATCAGTCATTCCATGAGATGACAGCAGGTGTCTAGGAAGTGTGGCTAAATGCAGGGTTTCGTTGTGCTCTGTCACAATGACGAGCGATGCGGGTGGCAGCCTCTAGAGCGCGCTCGACAAGTAAACGTGATGGTGAAGAGGGAGGGGTACAATCCAAGAGATCTGTAGACCATGAGTAAAATTGTAGTCAACGTGCAATATAACACACCTTTATACAGCAATACATATCGCATCACGCGCTGGATTGGCTGGATCGCAAGGTCTCTGACACTGAGTTTCCGGCTAGGGAGTTGAGTACTCGAGCCGCGACTACTCGTGCTTTCCGGCTTCCGCGCGGATCGTTTCTCTGGCTCAGCCTTCTGGTGCAATTGTCCCGCATGATATTCCTCGAATATTCGCCCCTTGCTCTGGGCAGCGATACTCGTAGGCAAAAATACTGGGGGTAATTGGGGGCTAAGAGGACTATTCGTCTGCTTCATCACTGATGGAGAAGGGCTTGTCAACATTCCGGATTTACGAAGGCGCCATTTACTTGACGTGCCACCAGACTGAGTGTCACGATCGTCTCCATCCGTAAAAAATGCTCCTGCAACAGCACACCACGATACCATGGCTACTTCGAGCTCATCTTCAGATGTCACAAACGCTGTGGAAACGCCCCACGCTGAAGGGTCCTCAAGAAAATGTTTCAAAAGTGTTACGGAAACGTGGACCAAAGTCGACACGTAAGGAATCATTGAAGGAGGTGGTGGTGTTGCGGTCTAAGGATTGTGAGACACTGACATCAAAATCAAGAAATAGGAAGGAAAACGGACCTCAGCATTGAGCAGCATCTTCAAAGCCTCCTGATACTTTTTCTCCGTCCGGACGATTTCCCGGATACAAAGAACCGCTTTCCGGGCTGCTTGCCAGACAGCTGCATCCTCTGGATCCAAGTCCGCATCTTGCGATGTCACGGCAGACAGTACGTCAGGAGGGTTGCCTAGGAGATCCGGAGTTGGTGGTGGAGACGATGAAAAAGACGTATAGGAATTCCCGCTTTTATCTCTCTCTAGGCCAGTGAAATACGCACTGCCGCAGGAAGTCGAAGACGAGATGTCCTTGCCCCGTTCGGAAGGACTGCCTATCCTGCGAACCATTTCAAGTTGATCAACCAGAACATCGTCGGAAATGCTATCATCCTCCACGGCAATCACCCTGCGAAAGTGATCCGGAACAGACACTGGACTTTTCGGTCGATGTAGTTGATCGGAAAAAGAAGGGTTCGACGCCATTGGCGGAGTCCCTATCCATGCTAACGAAGCGAGGATCTCAGTGCTCCCACTCGGTCGTCGGATCTTCGTTTCGTGGGCTTGAGGTACCGTGATCTGATACTCGGAAGAATAGAAATTGGATCGGCGGTCGTGCCATGTGTGGTGAAGAGGCTACTAGACGTCTTGCATGATGGGGGAAATGGCAGGTGATAAAAAGACTCACAATGTCGACTTTGAAGGGTGAGGGTGGCCGCATTTGAGGAAGCGAAATCTGCCGCTTATAGGGAGATGGTGGGGAGCTGGCGGGTGGTTTGCGTAAAACACCTCTCGATGGTTTTTGACGGAAGGACAGCGAGGAGGACGGTGAGACAATGGTTTTGACTACGCGAGGTTTGGGAGGCTTTGATGAGTTTGGGATGGAGGATAGCGGCCTGAGGGTACCAGTAGAGGGTGTATCGAGCATGCCACACTGTGACGAGCCTGCCAGTGCAGTTGCAGCAGATTCTACTTGTCCATACTGGAGGGGTTCTGAAAAGCGCGGTCGAGGAGGGTATACGTTTGTATTTATGCGTAAACCAAGGTTGTTTGATGCTGTGTTATGTGAGACATCATGTACCTGAATGGCAGAGGGTGATATAGGAGATGGAGCGGGTACTCGAGGGGATGCATGGGGGTTTGGGAGATCTGCCGAAGAGTGATTCGGGTAATTGAGCACGGAATGTTGCGGTACTCCGAGCTGCTTTCGAAGTATCTGAGGATCTGAAGAGAACGAGGATCTAGGTGACGGTGCAGAAGGCATGGAGTGGATGTGCGTATAAGCAGAATCTAATCGCTCCGGGAGGTCATCCTTTCGACTTCTGTTGACAGCTAAAATGTCACCGGAATTCCCACCAAGGAAGGAGCTACGTCCTGAAACTATCAGCTTGGGGTCACCATCGTTGGGCGCCAAGGAGTTAGAGGTTGGGACAGGTGGATTAACGGGAGAGGTATCAGTGGATGTTTGTGACGTCGGGGACGGTATGGAGTCGTCAAACTCTGGCACGATGATAAAATCGCTCGCGGAGTCATCTGACAGATATACACTTGAGACACGCTGCCGGGAGAGTCCTGCTTTGGCATTCAGTGGGAGGTCTGACTTTGCGGAAAATCTTCGAAAGGAGGAAGGAAAATGCCAGAGCTTCTTCTCCACAGACATGCTTCGAGAGGCATACGCATGGAAAGAGTCCACTGAGCCAGATTGCGGGATATCACCTAATGTCACACGAGGCAGGAGCAGAACAAGAAAGAGCCCAACGTACACACCCCCCTATCCTCAATAAACCACATCACGTGATAAACGACTACCTTGCATTCACAACAAATATATATATTCACCAACAATTCAATGTACAATGTAAAGAACATGCGGCGGGCCCGGACGAACCTGAAAGCTCATTCTTCCGATCTCTCGCCGTACAGTACAACGTATTCCAGAGGTTCTGAGTGAGTGCGGGTATCCTGCCACTCCGCATCCTCCTCGTCCGATGTAGGGACGCTCACAAGGGAGACCGAAGAAGCATCGGATTCCGGATCTTCGAGCTCGTCCGTGACAGTCTTACTGGATGGTAGCGAAGGTTGGGGCGCACGGAGCTCAGCGGGCGCACTGTCCGGATCGTTGGAATGTGTGCTGGGCATCACCATCGAGGATGCTGCGAGCGAATGTTCACTCCCTTCCTCAGACTGGTGATCTATGACTGTTAGGCTATGCTGCTAATTAGCCTGAGGCTCTCGGAGTACGACCACAAGCTTACTCGATCCACACATTGCTACCGAAGAAGTTGCCTTGCCCGTCATTCAGTCGCCAGTAACTAACATACCTTCCCGGAACATCCGGCGCCTTGGCTCGAGTCAGCAAACACCATCCATTTCGTTATGTCGGGAAACATATACCTTTAAGTCTCCTGTCCAGATGTCTAATTCTTGTCCCGGATACACGGCTCCAACCTTCGCCTTCAACGCTGCGCCAGCTTCCCGGGCGAATATTTCTCCAGCAACAAACTGGACTTCAGTAGACACAGGCCAAGCCATTTTACCATTATTCATCACGTGCCAGCCTTTGACAAACTCTGCTCCGGGAGGAAAGATCTGACCATCAGGCACATTGGTATCCCCCAAAAACTCCGACGACAGACTCGCAGGGCCACCGTCCTGCTGCCGATCATCGAAGAGTTGCGCCGGAATGGGATGGGGTTCCGATGCGTTTGATGGTACAGGGGAAGGTGTGCGATATCCATAATCAACTGACTCGGTGCCCGAGGCCGGTGAGACAGGACATGTCGCATGACGCTCAGATTCTTGATCCACTGGTAACGCAGTAAGTATTTCTGGTAAGCGTCCTTCTGCAACGAAAAATGACTGGCGGACAACGGGCTCTGTAAGAGCTTCTTCAACGGAGTTGACAGTAGGCTGTGATTTCAGGTACGCCATCTCTTGGGTTGTTCCTGGCCACAGCTGAACAAATGCATCTGATCGCGGGTGAACAGATCGGGGCGATCCAGTTGAATCTGCGACGTCGACTAGAAGATGTGATGGTACAACAACGGATGGAGTGAGTGCTGGCCCTAGTATATTGCTATCGGGACTACCGAGGGGGCTGAGAAATTCTTCAACAGGAGGTATTTGATCCTCCGCAGGGACGCCCACAGCTTGGTCAGATATGACGACAGGGGTCAATTCGGGTGTCTTCACTGGATTTGCAACGGGACTTCGAGGAATCAAAGGAGCACAGTGAGACTCATCGCCAGCTGGGGTCGATTTTCCAGAGGTTGATTCATTGATCATCTGTGTATGCCCTACCCTGTAGACGGTTGGAATAATGGTACCAGGACTCTTCATCTTCAACATAGGATGATTTGGCGGGTGAACAGCGATAGGAAGGGCCTCGCAATTGCCGCATAAATCAAAGTCAGGGCAGCTTGGATGTAAGCACTAAGGAGGATCAGATTTTCAATAGGTCCGACATTATCATCCTTACTTTGAAGCGGACACCATAGATCATTTTTCGACACGCTATATTACGCGATCAATACTTAACCGGGCCAAAAGGTCAACCGACTTACAGTCGCACACTGCATGGTGCGTGACTCGGCGAGGTAGGGAGTCGCGCAGCTAACAGACACATAAGTAAGCATGATACTATTCCCCAGAAATTGCACCCTTACCACCAAGTCTTCTGGTTTGACCACTCTTACAAATCCATGGGCCGGATGCTGTTCCGCTGTTATCCTACAAAGCAAAAGCACTTAGCAAATCGGAAAGCTCTTTGCAAAGTAGAATCACAAACCTGAAACAGGATGAGCAAGTATCAAAGTCTGGTTGCGATCAGCATCAATCATTTCATTTCAATGTACGTCAAGGGCCTGGGCTTCACCTGGACAGACCACACATTTCTAACACGAAGGTTTAGTCCAATGAGTGACATACAAACTCAAGGCTCACGTAGCGCTCTCCAATGATGGCAGAGTCACAAAGATTGCAGGTTGCAGGGTGACGAACAGAACCATTGGCGGGGACGGCTGCCGTTTCCTGTGCTGTGGCTAAAGAATTATCAAAACTGGAATGATGACCCTGTGGGCGGTTCCCAGTTAATCTCTCCCTGGTGTCACGATCATAGACGGTATGGACATAGATACGCCCTGGCGTCGCAATCTCTAAAAACTCATGGAATGGGTTGTGTCGTTCCGTAGCGTCGGATTGCATGCAAGCAGTGCAAAGGTCATAGTCTACGTTTGGATGAGGGATAAAAGCTATGGCTAGATCGTCCGACATACCAGGACAGTCCAAGCATCTATGGCGGACACCCAGAACAGTCTTATTGCAGCTGTCGCAAATGATACCGCGATGTACGACCGGCGCGGGATCAGAGGATGGAATATCATTTTCACTGGAACGGGGACGATCTTCCATGATCGTTGGCGGCGTAGTCCGGGTGTGGGCACTCGAACGTTGCTGGACGACATGGGACGGTCCGAAACTGAGAGTATGCGCACCGTGCGACTTGGAGAAACAGCCGGGACACTGATAAATTATGAGAGAAGCTCTGTAAGTTCTCAAAATATTGGCTTACGACTGCGTGCCAAGGACATTTGACGCAACCATACCAGACACCGGTGAAACTAGTCTTGCAAACGAAGCACCAGCGAGAGGTATTTGCGGCGAGGCTGACAGGCGTCTCCGCTGATGGCGGAGCATCGCAAGCAGAAGCAACGGCTGTGGCGCACTGTTCCGCCGCGAAAGTTGATCCAAATGTTCTGCGCAAAATATTGTCCAGATCGACCTTGAATGAGGACAATAAGAACTCCACATCCGCCTTGCCCTTTGCAATGGCACAGCACGGCGTCGTTGCTGCGATACCAAGGGGGGCGGGTGGCGGCGAGGAGAATATGATCGGGGGTGGGGGCGGCGGAGATATCTTGAACGACGGCGAGGGCGGGGACGGAGTCGGCAGAATGCAGAAAGGAGATGGCCCAGGCGCGGGGGGGATAAGAAGCGGAGGAGTCAAGGGCCCTGCACACATAGCAGGAGATGGTGCCTTGGGCGGGCTGTCAGCGAAAGGGACTGTGGGGGCGCTGCACAGCGAGGAAATATCGGAGACGGCGGCTGGCGCATCGTGCGGGGCTGCGTCGAAGATGATGAATCGCAACAAAGGATTAGGCCATACACGGCGCAACGGTGCGACATAGGAGTCGTAGTCCAGGGCAGAGTGGACTTCCTTTCCGACGAGGATGCGGCCGGGCTTGGACGCGTCGGGAGAGAAGATAAGTCTAGAGAGATAAGAGCTACGGGATATTGGAAAGACTCGAGCGAGCTGGGTGGAGATGAGCGCTGGCCGGCGGTTGCGGTAGCAGGGAGGGGGGAAGACAGACCTGATCGTAGAGCTCTTTGTAGGACGGGAACAGGACGGAGGCGGGGAATGACAGCTTGCGGGTCTCGTTTCTGTAGGTGGCCTTGACGGTGAACATGGTTGCTGAGCAAGGAGAGATACGCAGCGGTGTGACGGCTTTATGGCGTGACTGTGTGACGGGCTGCGCTTGTGATGGATCTGGTGTGCACGACGCGATTCGACCCCGGGCTGCGGCAGTTTCGCTGGAACGACGACGACGACGGCCCCTCGCCGTATCTCCTCCTCCCCCTCCAGCTCGACCGCCTCCGCGACGCAGCCCGGCAATGCGCCTGGAACATCCCGCTCGACTACGCCGCACTCAAGTCCGTCTGCGACACCGCCGTGCACAGTACCGACGCATCGACCCCGCTCAAGGTGACCCCGCCCCAGTCCTCTGCCATGCACTGACAAACTTCCCCGTCAGATACGCGTCCTCGTGCCCCCCTCGGGAGCCATCACCGCATCGGCCACCCCGGTCCAGCCCCTCTCTACTGATCCGACAGAAGCATCCCAATTTGACCCCCGCGACCCCCATGCTCGTTTCGATCCGCCTCTCTCGATCTGCGTTGACACTCAGCCGACCTCTGGAACATCCTCCATCAAAACCACCCACAGAAAACCGTACGATGATGCTCGGGCCCGCGCGGGCATCCCTCCAGCGGGCACACCCCTCCCTTCCAACCATCCGGACGACGTGATCCTATTCAACCCTTGTGGAGCGATCATGGAAACATCGATCTGCAACGTCGCTTTCTATCGCGACGGGTGCTGGCTCACACCACCACTATCAGCGGGCTGTATATCCGGCGTGTTTCGGCGATGGCTTTTGGAGAGCGGCCGTATTTGCGAAGCAGATGAAGGCCTCTTGTCATTGCGCACCATCCGACACAATGAATGGGTCCTCATCTTCAATGGAGTAATGGGTTGCCGACTAGGGCGGGTGCGTCGCGACAGTGCAGAAATGGGGAACGATGAATAACAATAAATCTACTTGGTACTTTTGGCTGGTGGCTCATCGGCATCCATCCCCTCTCTGTCTGTCCCATCGAATATCCCGTCGTCCATCTCATTTAAAATGTAGTCCACGACAAAGCTCTCCTGAACCAACCGATCGAGCCTCGCCAGGTGTCGTCGAGTATACGGAATCAACCCGTCCACGATATCCTTCAAAGATGATGACGTAGAGCCGTTTGACTGTCGTGACTCGTCTACGGGGCTGTAGTCGAAGGCCTCGATGATGTCTTTCGTGTGCCGTAGTTTAAATATAGCGTACAGAACACTTTGTGCAACACCACTTGTTTTCGCGTTCGTGTTCCAGTCGCGGATATATCGCACGAGCAGGGAAAGATCCGGGCATGACAGCGTGCGGAGAACCTCATCCAGCGCACGATCACCGGTCACAGAGGTGTCGTCCTGCGCCCCTCGTTCCAAGGAACTAAATCGGATGTCTCTAAACAATGCAAGAAGCCTCCCTGGCTGTTGCAGAGCAAGCGCAAGCTCGACTGCTCTCCGATAATCATGCACAGAAAGATAATTCAGAAAGTCTTGCTCCCTGCACGTGGAATGTAGCTGGGAAACGTCGGTATACAACCATGCTCACCTGAGCACTTGGTCTGCACGTTTCGCTTCTCTTTCTCTGTCCTCCTCTTCAGTACAGTCTTGCCAGAACGTCACCACAGAGTCAGCGGCCCCAGAGACAATTGTTTCCTCATCGTGGCTGATCGCCAGGGCCCAAACCTAATATCCACTCAATCAGTCCTTGCTTGAGAATGTGGGCCCAACACATACCTTATCTTCGTGGTTGTCAAGAGTCGCCACACACGTTTCCTCCCTCACGCTCCACAGCTTTACTAAGCCATCAGACCCTGTACTCACCAAGTGCATACCACTATTGACAAAATCGACTCGGAGGACGGAATTAGTGTGACCCTCGAACGTTTTAATGCAAGTAAAGTCCTCAAGGCTCCAAAGCTTGATCGTCTTGTCACTGCTCCCAGTGGCTAGCACGCGTTCCGTCTTCCCGAACCTAACGTTCCAGACACCCCTTTTGTGGCCCTTGCAACACCCTAAACGCTTAATCTCACCTCGCGGAGGGTGTCCACCTGTCCCGGGTATATACAAGATTTCGTACACGTTCGCAGTACGATCTTGTGAACCAGAGGCTAGAAATTGGTCGTTGGGTGCGACGTCCAAAGAGTTTATGTCCTTATCGTGCGCCTTGTGCGTCGTAAGACTGCGACATCTCTCCGGATCTGCACCTGCGAAGGCCAGAGGGAGCTCCGACAGATCCCACATCTTGATCGTCCGGTCTTGACTTCCAGTGAAGACAAACCGAGGGTGACTGTCCGCGTCATTGTGCATCCTCGACATAGCGATCGAACCGACACTTTCCGTATGTCCTTCACAAACCGCGATACACCCCCACTGATGAACGTCCTGTAATTGAGTAGAAGCCCATATTCTCGCAGATCTGTCCTTGCTTCCGCTTGCAAATACACCGCCACCCGAGCCCTGATCCAAGCAAAGCACTATTTCGGAATGACCAGACAAAACTTGTGCATCCAGATTGGAAATAGAATAAACGCGAATGAGGGATGAGTTGGTGGCAAGTGCAAGTTGGGTGTCTCGCTCCTTTGCGTCACCGGCTGAATTTGGTCCTGAAGGTGATAGAAAGACGGCATCGACAATTTCGTCATTGTAGCCGATCATATGGCGGATTATTTTTCGGGATGTAAGGGAGTAGAAGAAGATATTTTGGTCTGCGTGCGCAGAGACAATAGCATCCACGGCTGGGAGGTAGCTGACCTCCGGAAATAATGAGATGCACTCCGTGACAAGGCGATTACTTACAAGGCATCAATGATTTGCCTCTGTGTTTCTTGATCAGGGGCACCGAACCCTGACTCTGTAGCCAGTGAATAGATCACAGAGCCCTGCGTAAGATCCCAAATCCGGACGATACCCTTCTCGCCAGCGGTGAAGAATTGCAGCTTCGGGGATTTGGCCGTGAAATCGTTCAACTCGGGGTGGACAAACCCTAGAGATTCGACACTCTCCATAACCGGGACGGTCTTAGAAAGAGACGGGGCTACGGCAGTCGAACTCCCTTTTCTTCCGTTGGAGTCTTCATTGGACATATCCCAAAGGAGGACAACAGAGTCCCTTCCTCCACTTATAAGCCATTTGCCATCAGGCGTCACGTCCAAACTCCGTGGGACGGAAACGTGGCCTTCCAGAACGGCGATGGGTCGCAGTGCACCCTGCTCATTTCTCGACGTCGCCATCAAGTCGAACAAGCGTATCCGGGTATCTACCGATGCAGTAATGAGCTGGTGCGTCCTTGACGAGCTGGCAGTCGATGGATCCCGAGGAATGTTAAATTTCAGAGCGCTGACAACGCCGCCGTGCCCTTTGAAAACATGCGTGACATGTCCAGCCGAAACATCCCAAACTTTGACGATGCCGTCCGCCGCTCCAGAAGCAAGGAACCTCGACGTCGGGTCGAATGTACAAACGTGTACCGGAGCATCGTGGGCACGGGAAATGACTCGGAACGGATGTACTGTCTGGCCAGAACAAGCTTTTGTTTCGAACAGTCGGAGGGAAGGAGAAGTCGTGAACAGCGCAAGGTAGGTCATGGAAGGTGATACGCAGAGCGCCGTGATAGATTCGGATGCCTAGGGTACATAAAGTATACATCAGACAAGGAGGGACAAATAGGACATACACACGAAAACCGGCAGAGTAGTTTCCCACTAGACAGTTCTGTCAACAGCGCTTCTTCCCCCAGACAAGTGACAATCTGTGATCCATCTTGAGTAACTGCGATAGAACCGGACGTATGCAACGGCTCGACTGTCCGCGACTTTTTGTAGCTGGAGTTATCAACAGATTAGTTAGGCACAGCCCTGGCCATCCACAGGTGGGTCAGCGTACATCGTTCTGACTTTAGCCTTCTGGCCAGCAGCCATAGCGGATCAAGGGAATTGAAACTGCAGCCTTTTCCTACGGAAATTGTACGAGCTCTCTAATGTTCGAGACTCTGATGTCAAGGGTGGAAATGATAAAAAGCGAAACCTAATTTAGACGAGTTTGCTCAAGCCTGAGCTAGCTAGTTATTGTACTCAACTTGTTAGCACAGCACAACTGTCCGAGTTTGCGCCTATATCACGGTGACTACATATGTACTAGCAGGAAACCCATTTTACACTTAGGACATGTAT
>JBBPKG010000075.1:26506-41486 GCA_038089115.1 Fistulinella cinereoalba | reverse complement strand
GCTCAAGCCTGAGCTAGCTAGTTATTGTACTCAACTTGTTAGCACAGCACAACTGTCCGAGTTTGCGCCTATATCACGGTGACTACATATGTACTAGCAGGAAACCCATTTTACACTTAGGACATGTATTCTGGACACGATCAACTCTTGGCGGCTCTGGAGTGCATAAATGATCAACCTCGTCTTAACCACTGCTATGAAAGGCCCTCAGCGCTGCAATGGTCCATCGTCAAGCCAGTGAAAAGTTGCCGTATCAACTCAGCCTCGGGTATGAACCCATTGAAATCTAGAGCTTTGCCTAAATGCCGGGTCTATTACGGGCGTCAACTGCCCCGACTGTAAGATCACCAACTTACGCCACCTGGTTTTGAACCTGGTTTTGAAGCCGGAGGGTGGTCTCTTCAGCAGCCCTTCTAAGCTGACCCTCTTCGTTTGCAATCCTCTCAGCTTCTCTTCTCTTCCTTCCTTCTTCTTCCAACAGAGACTCTGTCGTCCTCAATGCGGCCTTTGCTCGAGCGGCCTCGGCCTGCGCTTCAGCAAGCTGATCTGATATTCGCAAAGACACTGAAATGGCATCGGCAGCTTGTCGGCGCAGCCCAGCCATCTCTATCTGCATGCGATCCATGAGGCTTTCATCGGCTGTAGAAAACACTCGATAGCCTTTGTCCGGGCTGTAAAGACGCGATGCGGCTTCATGGATCCCAAGAACGTCGAGGCCAGCCGTTGCTGGGTTATGATGGCGTGGTACGACCATATCTTCTTCACTTTCGTATTCCTCTTCTGAGCCATTGGTTCCGTGTGAGCTGTCATACTTCTCAGTGTTTTCTTCGGGGTCGCGATAAGTCCGTATGGAAGACATTGCTCCTGATTGTAAGCAAGGCGGACTAGCAAACGCTGTGGGCTCCGCAGAATTGACCCTCTGCGTAACAGGTTTCCGTGGCCTTCCACGCTTCTTTTGCTGGTTGGTTGCCACTGAAGCAATCTGAGAAGAGGAAACGGAGGCAACCTTGGATGTTCGCCCACGCTTCCGTGGCCGCTTCGTGCCAGGGGGAGCAGAAAGATTCACTGTCCAGTAAGAGCCGAACCCCGGGTCAGTGACCGGGCGAGGCTGTCGTTCAAACAATCTATTCAGAGATAAATGGTGACGGACAGATTGCTGTGGGAAGACATTCATACCGAGAGATTCGGAGAAATCAAGCAACGTACCTTCCAAGTCGGACCAGCATTTCGAAAGTATGCGTATTTGTCCTCCATGGCTGCGTAGATATCGCGAATTGTCAACCGCTGCTTTGTGCTTCCTAAGATTGCACAGCGCAGGATGACAGGAAGCGTATGCTGTGGTCGCCCATCCGTGTCTGGGAGACAAGCAAGCGTGTCTGGGCAATTGGGATGTGGCTCATGGTCATCATATGGAAGCTTCCCCGAGGTACTCTTTGTCGTCGAATTTGCACTTGCATCCGATGAAGATTCGGGTGAGACTGATTCCTCCCACTTTTGCTCTGCTCGTGATGGCCTGAACAAAGGGGATCAATGACAGGAAAGCGAACAAAGGAAGATTAGACCAACTCGCTGGGACTAGAAATACGTTCTTCAGGATTCAACAGATTCTGAATGCTGGACATTCTCGAGTGGCATTGAGATAGTGGCTTCATGGAAACTAGAAAATACACGATGTCGTCTAGGCCAAGCTAAAGGTGAATTGTGGGTCCAATTGATTACATAACTACTCATAGCGTCATAAATAATTTGGAAAAGTAAAAGTTAGCGAATTAAGTAATCCCCGACCGAAGCATTAATCTACATCCGATAGTCCGATCCATGGAAGTCGTACGAATAGCTAGTCGGAGGAACTCTCCACCCAGGAACCCCCTGGACAGCCGGGTAATGGATTAAAGATCCAGAGCTTTGCGCGAGCGTCCCAGAAGGAGATTGTGAATAAGGAGGCTGCGCAACACTCGTCGTACGAGGCCACCATTCGTAACCGGGATAATATGACGTCGACGGTTCGATGCCCGGGATGTCTAGCCCCAACATATGCGCCATCATGCGAGTGCTAATGTCCTGGATCCCTGCGGTGGGTGGGATATGCTCCTTTGAGTCAGAATCTCCAAACGCCTCCCTCTGGAGGAAATCTGAATTCTTCTCTCTTCCAAATGCATCGTCTGCAGCTCTCTTCTGCCTATCAGGGCCCTGCACCATAGGCGTAACATTATTGTCAACCTGAACTTTTACACCTTGAAGTAAATCCCATGCCCTAGCAGCGCCAGGCCAGGTCGTCTGGACATTTGTAAAGTTAGCTTTGGCACATGCCAAACGATGATGGCCCATACCTGCATCTCTCTGAGCGCAGTCAGTAACTGTTGAAGCCCAATATAAGCCTGCACATTTGATGGACGAAGAGTCACTTGTGTGGAAAAATAAGCATGCGGCAGAATTCCTTAATCTGGGACATACGGGTAGCTATGTGCATAATACTACGGAAAGATCAAGATACAGCACATATGTTACACAGGGCAAAATAACTTACCCTGCACTGAGGATATACGGCGAAAGGAAAGGCGATGCGCGCTTAAGGTGGTAGTACTCGTGATACGTCGTCACTGAACCACATTTAGCTGGAACTTCACATACAAATTGACTACTTACCGATGGTGCTAATGTACGTTGCCGCGCTTTGGCACAAATCAAAGGCTTTCAGCGACGTTGTGTTAGAGCCAGAAGGTGGATTTTGTAGCGTTGGTTCGGAACTAAGATCAATCAGCTTCAAGTTAACCTTGTATATGATGGACGAAACTCGCACGCTTTCCAGTTTGGTAAGCTATGTCCAAGTGCACATCAGCGGCTTGCCTTCCTAGAGGAATATTACTCACAAGGCTCTGTGCAAAAGTAATACAGCGGACCAATATTTAACATGAATATACAAAACGGGAGCTGGTGGCACATTTCTTTTGCTTGCAGGGTCATACCTTAGGTCGTCGGGGAGTTCAAGGTACCATTGGTCAAGGCGAGCTTCCAAGTCACTCAAAATGGCCCGCCTGGAACTGCGCTTTGAGGGCTTGACCGGATAAACCGACGACACGATCGACCCAATAATCACGCCTAGATAAACTCAGTACGATGCAAATGACCATCACGGACGAACACCAACAAAGCGAGGATGCAACCCGGTAGCAACGAATAATAAGGGTAGTGGGCAAAGTTTGGTGCGAAATCATGTTGAGGGAATGCATTAGTTGCGAGTCATCCTCATACTGGACAGGTAGTTAGCATTGATCCTCAGGGCTTCGAACGTCTTACCTCATCCGCATTCGGCAGTAGTGTGTCAAAGGAACTCTCCTCAATGCATATCGGACGTCCTGGAGGTAAAGAATCAAATACTGTAGATACAAGCGCCAGACTTACACGAACCCATGTAAGTGGAGCTGTATCTATGAAGTAAAAAAGGGTTGAGCGGAGTAAGCGCGCCAAATTGAAAACTTACTTATCAGCGATGCAACAACCCCACCATATCTGTTTCCTTTCTTGATTTTCCTCTGCGGAAAAGATTTTCTTCCCATTGAATTGCCAGTTATCCGCTGCACGATTGAGACCAAGATCCACCGCCTACACCATTTATTAGGATAGGGATCGGACTTGATATGTAGGACAAACCATTCGAATGGCCATTCCTTGAAGTTTGAGGGGCATCAGGACGCATAACGAATACAAAAGCCTAATACCATCATACCAATATACAGCCAACCCTGCTCCATGGATCCTGGATGCTGAGTTAGCCCACAGGATAGACAAACTTATAAAACCCTACCAATCCCAAATTCGCGATGGCCTAGGAGGAGCAATGCTTGACAGGTCGATGCACGACAATTGTGCGAAAGCTGCGCTGAGGACCGAAAATAAGTTAGTGAAGAAAATGACTTAAAGATACAACCGTAAGCACCAAGGACGAGTCTCGCTTGGGCGAGGTATTCACACTTAGCATCCCATATTTTATCCCGGGGTTCTGATGCCCTCTCGTCGAGGTAGCGAGCAGACACAGAAAACATTGACAAGAGAAGCAGTTTACTGATCGTCTGTGTTGGCTCTGGGCCAGATGCAGGCGAGTCGGCATTTGAGACTGGCGGACTTGGATAGGCACTATTGTTCGGATAAGAATATAGTCGAAAAATAATTTAACAATGACGAACCTTCGCATCCTATTACAACGGAAAGTATAAGAAAACGACGGAGTATGGTCACGTAATAAACCTCACCACTTATTATATTCTCTCAAGAAACGGCTCTTGTGGATAACCGGATATATTGGATGAACATACGAGAAATACAAGCCAAGCAAACGATGCTGCATCTCGACAGGAGGAAGCGTAACAGGGATGTTAGCTTCCGGTCGTGTCGCAGACAAATTTCCGTCGGCAGACGGCCAGAAGCGCGTCATCGGTAGCCTCCTATACAAAAGAGGCTGTCAGTATTCCCTTATGATCACACATAATAATGGAACCAACCAAACTCCGCCATCAACACGGCTGTCCACGCGATCATTTCGACTAAGGAGATGGAGACCACATGCTTTCCCATGAAATCTGACCTGAACCCAATAGGTAAATGAAAGCTATAGCTTACGTGCAGCGTACCTCTTGGTTCTCGTCCAACGATAGTTGTCCAAATGCAGTCGTATAATCATCCGTCTCCGAATCTAGAATCCCATAGTGAATTGAATTGATTCCGATGCCGTCAAAAATTAACAAACCACCCGACGACGCCTCCATAGTGTACATCTCGTTCCAGTTCGGACAACCTGAATCCGGCCCCAAATCCGAATCACCGAGTCGACGGCGTTGTGGCAAAGGGCCCTCGCTAGTATGGGAAGGTGAGTACCGAGCACCGGTACTCTGGGGGCCTTCAAGGGCGTTCCTAGACAGGCGGGCAGCCAGGCGATCTTGCCACTCTGTCGTGGGAACAGTCGACAAGGAATTTTCTTTTCATGTCTTCAGAAAAGGCTATGTACCATTGCTCGGCAGAAAAGACACTCGCCTCTGGAAGAAGAAACAATTTCTCGCGATATACGTGATTGACGCCTAGATCGGGCGGCATCACGAGAGGTCTTGTTGCTCCGGAAGATACAAGCGAAGAAGTCCTCTTTGGTAGCTCCCGCCGGTTGGGAGAGACGTCCTGAAGGACCCTGTCATTTTTATCAATTATGACGTTGCGGGGACAAAAGATTATAAGCGTACGAATGGGCCGGTATCCACTCTACCCAAGATCTCCCTAGCTAACTCATCTTGCCGGATTTCAGCCAGCAGATCCTGTACACGACGGTCTGGGCATGCAAGCAGTGCCCCCAGCAATGACTCGACTTGGTGCCATCTCTGTTCAATCGCCTGAATATATCCCTTGGGTGGACCACGCTTGTAACTAGGGCCTACGATACTTAGTATAAGCCCAACGTCTTCTGAATGCTTACCTAGAAAGGTACAGGCTACGAGGAAAAGAGGGAGTGTCAGGGCGTTAGCGGTGACGGAGTGATGGCGGAGATACCATTGCCTCCAAGGATACAGCCCTTGCATGTTCCAGGGGTGCCGGAAGGCTCGCACTTGCTCTTAGTCTTTCTGCACTGATCACAGGCTGGAAATAAGGCAATTCAGTGGGCAAAGGCGGGGTAATGAGAGACATCATTCACCCCTGCTACTCCGTTTACGGCCAGACAAGTCGTTGTTCAATTCTTCCTCGGAGTGATCAGATTCGTTCCAACGGGTTGTCGACATTGTGGAAGAACAAAACTCAGGCGCTAACTCAGTAAGCATCGGTCTCACTCGGTCGGAGATTCGGGAAGAACAACTGGTCAATGTAACATCGACCAAGGCAAGATTTTCACACGGTTACCCAGTCGGTAATTTAGCCCCTGACGCTGCAAGCTGACATGCTATAAAATACAGGCCAACTCTCGATTAGAACGCCTCTTTAAGTGTACAAGTCACACTGGTCAAGTCCAACAAAAGCGGCAGAAAGCGACCCCTAGAACCAATAATGGGTAACAGCTTACTTGAGAGGACTGTATCGGAGAGGAAGTAATATGAAGGAGTCCATAGCCTTCGCAAGCTGAGCAGTCTACAATATCCTCAACCTTTCGACTCTCATGCGAAAAGGAAGCAAAATACCTTGGATACTGTTTCTGCCCACCCGTCAATCTGCCAAGCCTTTTCCCTCGTTTCCTTCCTAGCCTCGAGACTCCTGGCATATCTGTGAGTACCAATTCTCACACAAGGCCAGACTTTCACTAACGGGTATTGCCACATATGATGAACTTGATGCAGCCTACCAATCTGCGAGAACCAAGCACCGACTGGCGCCACAAATTTACGGCGGGCTTCAATGCCTCTCCGCCTGGAGACACGATCAATCCTGCAATACGAAGCAAGATTATCAGAAACGCACCATGTATGCTCCCATTCCAAAAGGGTACCGGGTTTCAACTGGTAACTCCGCAGTTCGAAAACGCCACCTTGAGCGTGAGGTGGTGCAGTGGGAAAGAATGCAAATTCTTGAGCAAGTTGTGTCGAACGGGAAGTTACGTATGGAAGCAGAGCCCTGTATGATTTGGAATGCTAGAAGGATGTAAGGCCGACATAGGTGCAAAATGAAGCCGTGCAGATTACCTCTGAATCTCGGATGAGTTCCACCGTCTTGTCATAGCCAGCGTAGTTCTCATACTCTAGGATATGGACTACGGTCCGAGGTGAGTGAACAAATCACACTAGTAGCGTGACGAACACACCCACCAAACGTATCTTGGTTACCAATCAAGGTCTCCCAGCTACCTGTCAGCTTGACGTGCAATCGGGGGTCATCTTTGATCCTAGCATAGTATTTTTCGCTACGAACAAATATAAATTCACTGTCGTCCTCCTGCAGACAGCGACGTACGCAGCTGCCTTATACTCGTCAATCGAGTCAGGTTTCACTTGATGGACTATTTAACCGTGAGGTATGCCCATCCTGCATGCTCCGAGAAGCGCTACCTTCAAACCCATGAACATATTTGCCTCTCGCGACGAGTCTGGAATGTTGCTGTGTTTCAATTTCGCCTGCCTTTCGAGCATCTGGAGATCCGTGGAGGAGTGTCTGCCGCATGTGGTTAGTATAACTGCATCGAGAGCACATGTGCGCTACCTGGACTGAAATAGAGCGCTGTGCTCCTCGGAACGCAGTATTGGCCTTGGGTGCAGTCCTTACCGGGAGGCGGAGCATGGCGTTGAACCTGAGCAGAGAAGACTGCAGGTTGTGGAATGAAACGGCGTGAAGGGTGTGAAGAAGCGGAGTTACTTATAAAAGCCAACTCCCTAGGCCTTGCCAGCCTGAGCATGGGTAAAACGCGGGTATCATCATTCCTCCACTCTAGAACCACTCGCAGGTTCATGCAATGGACTCCATCGAACTCAAACGATAACGCAGCATTGCATCATAGTACGTCTTTCCTCGCTTCCGAACAATCCAAAGATCTTAGACGGCAAAAACCTTTATGTCGTTATTCTCCTGATAGCAAGTGACCTGTGTCACTCATGGAGCCGTCTACAATACAAAGTTGGCTCAATCCATTCTGGCCTTGAGTGTACGAGATACGACACGATCTTTGGTTCTGAACGGAGGGTCAGACAGGAGACGAGGCGGTGGCGTAAGATGCTCACATAACATGCACGATCGCTCCCCAACCCGAGAAGGCATCCCGATCGGCTGCGTTCAGCAGCGTCTGCGAAATGGTTTCGAAGAGGTCCTCTGGTTCCAAGTTAGGTTCCCAGAGTCCCTCTGCAACACCGAACAACTTTGAGCTAGCAACCCCTGCGACGACAAAATCTTTGGCAAAGTTTATGCAGCCTATCAGATCCATTGCAGCGATGAATGGTTTAAACGCGCCGGAGGGAGACTTGGAAAGGCCAGCGACTACAGGCTCGATAAAGTATGGGCCAAACCGGCGCTCGTATAGGCTAGAGGACACCATGTGGGTAAACGTCTCGGGCTGGATCTCTCGCTCCTCTTTTATGGTGTACATGTTGACGCGATAACGGAGGCGCTCGTGCCTAGGGTGGCTAAGATGGAGTGATTACACGTAGGTGGTGCTTACACTGTGGTGACATCGGTGCCCAGACCGGGGAGACCGACATACAGCGTGTCTGTTACGGGGAAGATCTAGAAAGAGTGAGGCGGGGGGATGACGAAGAGGTGGCACATACCCTTTGGAAGTCGGATGCGATGCCCAACGACTGGGTGCCAAAACGTAGGTCGGAGGCGATCGCGACGCAATCCTTGCCTACCATGGCTATGACGGAGCCACCGTTATATTCCATTATAGACTATAAAAATGTGAGATACGCGGGACGGATGACGGGATGGTGCTTGCCATCGTTGGTTGCAAAGAGATGGACGCGTCAGTGTAATCAGCCGTGACGCGTCCTTGCTTGTGTCACAGTCACGTGCCTCATCCGGCCCGGTAAGCTACCACGTATATTTATGATGTCTTGGTGCAGGTCCGCCCAGCATGAGCCGCATTCGCACAGGCCTGTGTCCTTCCCTCGCCCGCTCAGTGTCCAGCCTGCGTGCCCGGGTGCAGGTATGGTCCCCCTCCTCTGCTCACCCCTCTCTGACACCCTGATCAGGACAGGATTGCACGCACCGATGCCGAGAGACCGTTCTCGCCCGCCCTCATCGATTCCTTCAGCCGCAGGCACGACTATCTTCGCATATCACTCACAGAGCGGTGCAACCTCCGATGTATGTCCCTCTCATCCCACAGCCCTGTCAATGCTCATCCACCAGGCTTCTACTGCATGCCGAGTGAGGGCGTGCAGCTCTCTCCCCGAGACCACATTCTCACAGACGATGAGGTGGTTCGCCTTGCATCCCTATTCGTCCGCAGTGGGGTCCGAAAAATCCGTCTGACCGGTGGGGAACCAACCGTCCGAAAGGGCCTCAGCGATATCATAGGTCCGCCCCTCCCCTGTCTCCCATCGGCTGATATTCCACCTTGACCTCAGCACGGCTCAACAAACTTCGCCCGCTTGGTCTCGATTCAATCGCGATGACCAGCAATGGCCTTGCTTTACATCGTCAACTGCCACATCTCGTCCAACAGGGCCTTACCCATCTCAATCTGAGGTTGGTTTCCTCACATTCACCCTCCAGTCCACCATATACAGTCATATAGCCTTGATACATTAGACCCATTCAAGTTTGAAATCATGACCCGTCGTCCCGGCCACGATGCCGTTTTGCGTGCATTGGATGCTGCTCTATCTTGTACTGGTCTGCGATCCGTCAAGTTGAACGTCGTCGTCGTCAAAGGACTCAATGATTCCGAGGTTCTCAACTTCATCGAACTGACAAAATTCAAAAAACTTTCCGTACGATTCATCGAATTCATGCCTTTCACAGGTAATTGCTCAAGTAATCCATTGTTCTACCGCTGAGCTACTTCTTATAAGGCAATAAATGGGACAAAGCTAAGATGGTAGCATCCATGGAATTGTTGGACACAATCAAACACCGACACCCTATGATTATGCGGGCACCTGATGAGCTCAATGATACCGCTCGCTCCTGGCATATACCAGGTTATGCCGGCAGCATTGGTTTCATTAGTAGCATGTCTGATCACTTTTGCTCATCCTGCAATCGCCTACGTTTAACTGCCGACGGTCAAATAAAGGCATGTATACTTTTGACATCATGATGACGTACCCATTCTATTCTGACTTTGTACCGTCGTCAGGTTTGTCTGTTCGATGCAAAGGAGATATCTCTTCGTGATGCCATCCGAAGTGGTGCAACAGATGAAGACCTTCTCCAGATAATCGGATCCGCTGTTCTTGGAAAGAAAGAGAAACACGCAGGGATGGAGGATATTGATGTTCTAACGAATCGGCCAATGATCTTGATTGGAGGTTAGCTACTTTCCTCTTGAAACACCGTAGGCATACAACTAGCAGCATCTTTCCTGATCGACACTTGTATCTACACAGGGACATGGAAACCGTTGATTCACGCCTCTTGGAGCGTCCAACTCAGAAATCACAAGCCTGTCACGGCCGATCTCCGCGGAGTGACTAGAATCGAGCGACGCTGGCAAAGTCATTTGACCAACTCAGCACCTAGGTTAACTCATCTGAACTCCGATGGCCGCCCATCCATGGTGAACGTCGGCGATAAAAATTCTACAAGTCGTACCGCGACAGCGATCGGCTATATCTACGTCCCCAAAGTTGCTTATGAGCTCGTGACCAGGGCTCCTCCCCATCCAGAGGACAACTTGCCAGTGGATAAACGACGGTCCAAGGCCACCGACAAAGGTGATGCCCTCACCGTGGCGCAGCTTGCGGCGATAATGGGGTGTAAACGAACGTCGGATCTCATTCCCCTTTGTCATCCGCTACAGCTCTCACATATATCGGTTACGCTAACACCTGAAGAGGTAGATATGCGGGAGAGCCGTTATGGATCCCATGCATCGACGTACAGGATCCGATGCGCGGCTACGGTTTCTTGCGAAGGAAAAACTGGAGTGGAGATGGAGGCCCTGACCGGTGTCTCCGTCGGGTTGCTTACAGTGTGGGATATGCTCAAGGCTGTCGCCGGCAAGGAAATGGTGATAGGTGATATTTTCGTGTCCCACAAAAGTGGCGGTAAAAGTGGCGACTTTACTCGTGACGCCGAAGGCGACTGAATCGTACAATTGCATTATCGACCAAAAAGATATCACTTGTCTATAGATTTGTCGAATGTAGATCATTCTGCGTCAAGTACGGTGTGGGTGTCGGGAAGAAAGAATTTGCGAGCACAAAACAATCACCAGTGCCCGCGGTTTGTACCGACGAAGCCGAGCTCCAAGGCATCCTCCACGCCCTCGGGCCGCTCCTCAGGCTTCCCCGAAAGCCCGACGAATCCGACACGATGGTAGACACGACGGGCACTGTTTTCACGACCGACGTACAAAACAACGCTTTCTTTACCGCAGTCCAGTAACCTGTTTCAAGCATATCAAAACCACGTGCACGACGATCAAATGAATGCGCCTACTGCTGGGTCACGCTCCGAACCAAGTGTTCAGCGAAGCCCCGACGTCTCCAATTTGGACAAGTGTACACTTTAGTGATCGCGGACACTGCCATCGACGACCGGGTGACAGCACAAATGGCCCCGATGGCGCTTGATGCTTCGTATAGCCATATCTGGCCATTGGAAACCAACTCCTGCGCTTCTGCGCGCGCAAGTTCAATCGTCAGAGGGAAATATATCTGAGGAAAGAAATGTGTAAGAATGGGCTGGACTTGCATTTTATACGGCCGTCCCATACCGAATCATCCGCGAAACCTTTTCCAAGCCTGGCAATATCCTCGACATCCTCGAGCATCCCGCGTCGAATAATGTGTCCCAACGGTAGATCGACCTTAGGGTGGGTGATCGTTTCCTTGGTACAATAGGTGAGGTATGCGGAATAGAATGGCTCCGGTTCCACTTGGAAGCTGGTCACGTGGCTCCAGTACTTGCTAAAGGGTTTCACGAGAGCAGTCATTCCGAACACGGAAAAAACGCGCGTTGGTGGGATGCATAATGCCAAGCGATCCGCGAGAGCCGTAACACGGGACGCCAGCCAAGAGGGCGAAGACAGCATCTTGCGTTGCGCTGCCCATAAGAAGACAGGTAAGTCATGTTGCCCCGCACGATGACAGGCTAACACGAGCTCCAAATCTGCAGCTCCCTGTGGCGACGTCGACCAACTGGTCAACCACAGTGAGTCGCTGCGTTTGGCACTCGACGGTTTTCCGATTGCTACCTCAGACTGTGTGATGAATTTACAGCCCGTCAAGACAGCTTCCGTGTCGATTTTTTTGAGTGCGTGAGCAAGAATAATATTGGAAGAACGCTCATGTTTGCTTAGCGTCGGATAGGTGACAGCAAGGAAATCCTGAGCGGAGTAATGTTCGAGGACGCGGAATTCGGATGAAATATGTTGAAGGCCAGGCATCTTTGAATCAGGCTTGTGGGCTGAAGGGAAGTTGTGGGGATTGATATTTACACTTACCGCTCTTATAACGAGCTCTAAAAAGTCTCTGTGGCATCATTTCTTGCTGTGAGTTCCTGTAAGTAAGCATGGAAGTACCGTATAGAATGGATGGTGCAGAGAAGGCCACGCCACGCCGAAATACTCAAAGGACACCTCGTAACCACAGGATAGTTCTGATGACTGCTCTAGAACACGGTAGTGTGATCCAGTGTGGCCCGGGCTAGGGAATTACGTGGAAAAGCACACCACATGGCTTTGGACTGCATGTATTCTGCATTATCTTAGTCGCAGAAAATCCTTGACATGAAAAATACTCAACATTTAAGAGGACAAATGGTCGAGCAATGAGGGGCAAACATATAGCTTTCAAGCAAAGAGCAGTCATATCACTTGCAATGTCACCAAACTTAATCATGACAGCACGTGGTTTCAGGTGACCGGCGCACAGACCCATTGCGACACGAGTACACCAGAAAATTGGGGCACAAACCAGCCGATATAAAATCCTTCGTGTTTGAAGCGGTCTGACCCGGTGGGCACAGGAAGGATACTTGAAGCGCGGTAAGTAGACTACTGAAGGAACGACGGCAACTCCTCGGATATCGAATTCCGTCCGTCAACCAGACGCCCTATTTCTTTTCCGGCCTATATTATACACGAGTCCTCCACATCATGATGGGCTGTCGACAGAGTGTGTGCGACCCACCTCGTCTAGCTTGATAACGGTCGGAACGGCGGTGACGTTCCAGGGCTCATTACGATAGACATTATTGGCGGGTAATTTCCACCTGGCCTTCGCGATAAGAATCTCATTTCGGAAATGAAAATGCTTACTCTGCTCGTTGTCCAACGTAGACCAAAACGGCGGGCGGTCCGTCCTCAGAGTCAAACGTGCCCCGAATCAAATCGTCCACAGCACGACAGTCCTATTCATTTTCGCCTCAGAAGGCATGGGAAAGCCATCTGACCAATTATCTACCCACCGGGCACCACAGCGTGTTACTTTCGGGTAACTTCGACGAGAAGAAGATGAGGTAACGTTCCCTGCCACCCCTCAGCGCTGTTGCATCGGAGAAAGGGTAATGGACTTCACGCAAGGGCATTGACAAGCAGCACAGGATATAAGGTGGTACTAAGGAGAATCTCTGCGATCATTATCGCTGGGGTACGAGAAAACACGGATTAGTAATGGCCTCCGCTCTCGTGGCACATTAGATAAGTCGGAGTGGCGGGCCGTGATGTTTCGCGTCGGAGTTGGAGCATAATATTTTTCCTATCTTTCACACGCCTGAGGAAGAGTTCCCTCCAGAATTAGTGGCCTCTAATTGACTCGTGCTGAGGTGAGGCGCAGGCGAGAACGTTAGCCTGGAAACGGGTCATGCAGCGAAAGACCCGGGACACGTTTGAAGGGCGCAAACTACAAATACATGGGCGAGAGCCGGGTGCAGACACGAGCGCGAATAGAACCCCAACGTAACAAAGATAATTCCATGTGGCAGTGCGCCGTAGATGCACCAACGTTTGAAGTAAACTAAAACGATAATCACTATAGGTACCGATGCCAGCACCTGCAATGACACAGAATACTTGTTGCAGCGTCGCTGAGAACGCCCTTATTTCTGGACCCAACAATGCCGGGCCCGACGCACGCGCTCTATCCGTATCAGCTTCATGCCCGGTGGCCCCTCTTCGAGACGACAATTGGCAGGCTTGGCGGCTACGCATGAAATGCCATTTACAGGTGCTCAAAGTCTTCAAATATGCAGAAGGGAAATGCCCAAAGCCACACCCACGAGAGGGCACTGCCAGTTGCCCTCACACCGTCGCTTGGGAGGCAGAGGACTTGATCGCTCAGGCAATGATCGTCACTAATATCGAAGATCAGCAGATATATCACCTCTATGAGGCCCAGAGTGCGGCGCAGATGTGGGAAAAGTTGCATCTGGCCCACAAACCACGCGGGATCTATGCATCTGTGGTCGCCTATGGAGAACTGCTGAGCGCCAAGTGTCCCGAGGGCGAGAATGTAGTCGCGCACATCAACAAACTGAAACGCATGCGGTACAATCTCGCGTCGATGGGGGAGCCAGTTGACGACAACAAATTCAAGCGCATTCTGTTGATGAATATGCCAGTGTCACGGGACGTGTCAGCTCTCTTCCCGTGGATCGCTCGGGCTGGCGCAGAAGACGAGCCGGTCGTTGTTGAAGAACTTATAATCATACACACCGATATGTGCAGACATCTAGCAGATGATTCCTCAGCACAAGATGAAACCATGAGGAAGAGGAAGGCTCCTGTCGGCTTGATGAAAACCCAGGTCGCCTCAAAGAAGAGGAAATGAAAACGTCACATAACACTAGACGAAACTTGAACGAGGTGTTTTGGCTGTATCTGTACCCATCGACTCACTGGCAGTGCACTCGATGTCGGTTAGTCGGCACCACTCCAATCCACAAATTGCCAAGGAGCGATACGTTTGGATTTGCTTTATGATCTTCGTCTACAGATTGTACTAATATATAAACCATCACGGATGAGGTCCACAATGCAAAAATGCAAACTCTAGTACCACTGTGTCGCTTCTAAATTATTAAGATAGCGGATAAGCAAAAAGAAGGTAACACGACGGATTAAGGACAGAAGATTACTCCAGTGCCTCCCAATTCAATGTTTCACGCTAATTTGGACGACGATGGACGAACAAGAGGAGGATTGAAGCTGGCGGCACGACGCCCAAAGTCACCATGGACATCAAGCAATATTTTCAGGGCATTTCGGGCGCGAACCCTTGACATATCTTCTTGCCGAGAGGTCAGTGCAGTCTGTACCTGAGTGGACTTATCGGCCCATGGGTACTAGACACGGAGAATGAAGTAAGTCTTATAATCTTCTCTCCGCATCACACTTACAGGTAAGTACTGGGAAAAT
>JBBPKG010000075.1:11620-26407 GCA_038089115.1 Fistulinella cinereoalba | reverse complement strand
GATTATTAGTCACTACAACCGCACATGAAGCGGACGGCTGTACCTTGTGCAAGTATTCATACGCAAGCAGTGTGAAACCAAATTGAGGGCTACTGCGAAGAATACGCGCAGGGCCACCCTTGAACAGTGCCTGGAAGCCTTCTTCCCGATCTAAGCAAGATTTAGCTAGGTTAATTTAATGGAAAAGGCGTCGACTCACATATCTTCACAAACGCATCGGTGAGACCCTTGTAGTTGGACTGGCCTTTACGAGCCTCCACTTGCAGGCGAGTCTTCACCACATCTAATAATTGCGATCAGCCGAGGCTCCAAGTAATTGACATGCGCGCAAATTAACCTGCCGGAGTTGTCAAGTAAGCCGCCGGCATACCTCTACGAACGGATTCAATTTAGGGAAAGCATGTATTCACGAACGGTAGCTTACGCAATGGCAGCCGCCCCGAGGGTCTCAAAGAAACTAAGCTGCTTTCCGTTGTAGCCTTCTTGGAAAACGTCCTTCTTGAGGTGCGAGTAGGCAGGGAAGTAGATGGCGGAGAATGGAATGTCACGGAGCAAGCAGGCACTCGCCCCCCGGTATAAACCCATAAGACCCAACTGTCGGACAATATGCACAGCACCTTTCGGGGCGGCACCCTCTAGCTTGGCAGCTTCACCTTGAACCTGCAATCGGATTTTCCTGAATAGTAATTAGTCAAAATTTGTCGACAAGCCAATTTAAGAAGCGCACACAATCTCTAGGGGATTTGTGAAGACCTGCCGGGGTTAATATAGTCACACAAAAATAAGGAGAGAACATACAACTTGACAACCACCCGCAGTACCACCAGCGATCAACTCCCACACCAGTTTGATTCGACCTGTTTCAGGATCCATCGCCCGCGCGCGTACGAGGTCGTTGACAGTCAACTTGATGGCTTTCTCTGGAGCCACACCCTGTCGACGACGTTAATTATGTCCTTGGCAATGAAATGAGCATCCATACAATCAACTGAGGACCAAGTCCACGGTAGAATCCAACAAATCCTTCATTACGAAGAATCTTCTGGGCACAATCCATACTATTCTTGTACAGCATTTGACCCACAACTGTGCTCCGTTGATTCTGCATACTAGAGTCGAAGGTTATCAACAGAGAATGGTGCACAAAAAAAAGTACTTACCGGGTCTAACGAAAAAAAAGGGCTTCGATTTACTGGAGGCGGGACGGAATATCAAAAAGAATACCGACCTTTACTGTTGGTCCATGTTTCAGTACCTTCGACGACGGAGCGGGCTAAGTTTACTCACCCAAGTCAATCGGGTATACAATAGTTGCACCAAATGCGCCAGCAATCCCTACACTCTAGTGAGTAGTCCTTATTCACGCCTCAAATTGATGTTTACCTCCTTGAACGAAATTGTACGCTGATTGCAAGAGTCCATTCAAGATAGAAGTACCACTAGCCGCGGTTTTTGCCTCCAATTCCTCGCGAGGGGCTCTCCAGCGAGGATCCAAAAATTGTGCAAAGTCCACTAAAGCGAGTCTGTTATCGCTGCTGCCCCTTCCTGCGAAGTGAAAAATAATGGAAGCTTCCATAGGGGTGAAGAGTGAATAGCGTGATCGTGCGGCTGCATGATTTAGGAAGTCAGATTGATCTATGCGGCCGTCCCTGGACTTGGCAATCGCCTCGCGTATAATACTGGTAAAGGTTAATAAGTTTCTGCACATTTTTTGCGGGGTGCATTACACACATACCGTTCTACCATGTCCATTTCTGATTTCTCGTCCTTCGATATTAGGTATTTCGACGAAAATTGATCGGCCACACCCACCTCGAATGACGTTGTGGAATGCCACTACTTCCGAATATGATATACGCCCTCCTGGAGTGAGCGTACATAGTGTAGGCAAGCGCTCCACCACTGCATCCGATAGTTTATGTCCAGCAAGCTCCTGATCCGATATGACTTTCCACGCTGTTAGTGGTAGTGCGCTTACGCACCAGGATAATCTGTTTGAACTGATCCGGTTTAATGAATCCGTCTTGGTCGGAATCTAAATATTTAAAGGCTTGGCGGAGGCGTTCGCCCTGAAGCCCTTTCATTAGCTGAGTAAATTCATTGTCTAAATGGCCATTCAGTATCAACAAGGGAAGAAGGCATCCGCCAACCCACATCCGAGAACATGCGTTCCATTCTTCTTCCCGAGGTACAACTTAACCCAATCGCTGCGGGGTGCGTGTAAACGAAATATATGGTTCACCCACAACCGTGTGACTGACCAATCAAAGTCAAAGGGAATGGAAGACGAGTCGACGTTTGCGGTAAATACGCCCTTGAACCCATCGAAGGAGATCGTCCCGGAATTGTCCCTTTTGAAAGTTAGCTTCCGAGGCGCTACTCTTTTTTTCTTTTTTTCATGGCTCACACATCAAAGTATTGAAATGCTATCCAATAGTCAGCGTCGGAACGTTTTAAGAGTGTCTCGAAGACTGTAAAGTCTTCCCATGACACGAGGCCCCGCTTGGAGCTGTCGGCGACACGGAACAACATCGCAAACTGTGCACGACCAATCTTGGTGAGGTCGCCCTTCGGCGCAATGGCATTGACAAAACTCTCGGTATCAAGGAACCTGGTATTACATATGTGAGTTCTCGTCAAAAGTCATTGGCCATATGACGTACTTTTCACCATTGATCACGACCTTTGCATTTGCATCAAAGACACGCCTCCACCGTTTGAGCTCTGTCTCGGGGATAGAAACGGCATTCTTGACACTCTTGAGGGCAGTGCCGGTCAAGGAGGAAGGGGCGTCATCTGCTTCGCAATGGACGTGCGGAAAAAGAGAAGAGAATGGCGACATGGGGTAATCCGCAACTCTATAGAATTAGTCCGGGCGAGCTCTAAGGGTATATTTATGACGGAGAACAATGCCCGGAGGAGGGTACTTCAGCAGTTCCGTTTGGAGAATCTGCAATGGGTCTTCTCGCAGGTGATGGACTGGACAGGTTTTGTTCCTTGAGAATAGTGCGGATAATATAAGGATTACATAAGCACATCGTGTAGACATCGCGCCGAGCACCGAAGTTCATACTAATAGCAACCGCTTTGTATTATTGGTGCGAACACAGCGGCTCGTGCACAGTCCACAGCCAATCACCGCGCAAACGCTACACCTCCGGGGAGCCGGAAGCTTAGGCAGTACATGTCCTTGTTTGGGGCGACCGATCGTACCTTGTGCAACGCGACCTCAGAGTCCAACTTGCTTCCGATGCGAGCCTCGGCCCTCTAGCAAAATACCCGATGTCATCATACAACTGAACGGCCAGCTGCGTTGTGCACATACCTGTATGATGTCTACTTCTGCACGGAGCGGATCTAGCTCGCGCGTGAAACAGTAGCAGTGTACCATTGGCAGGGAGGTA
The DNA here is from genome assembly GCA_038089115.1 of Fistulinella cinereoalba. NCBI lineage: Eukaryota > Fungi > Basidiomycota > Agaricomycetes > Boletales > Boletaceae > Fistulinella > Fistulinella cinereoalba. The sequence goes on along the minus strand of JBBPKG010000075.1, from coordinate 23,003 downwards.
TAAACGCCGTCCAATCGCCCATCTGCGTTCCCACCACGCGGACTTAGGACACCGTGAAACACGTCGAGAAATTCCAATGCCGAGTCCGGCAAATTCATGACAAAATGAGTGATTTTGTTCCGTGACAACCCGGGATCTTCTGTCTTTGCAATGGTGGCGCCACGCGCTTGCCTCTCTCGCTGTCGTCTGCTTGGTTTTTGTCCTACATGTGCAGGGAATGGTTTCTCCAGCACTCGATCCACGGCATTGCGGATAAAATCACGACCATCCTCGCAGCTAGATCGTACGAGATCAGATACCTGGCCTTCTTTCAGTATAGTGCGCCAGTCTCATCGAGAACATACGTGATTGGTGACGATATTCTTCTCTAGCCAATGTGCGCTATCTGGATTCAAGTCATTTGCGAGGACAGCACAACCTTTCTTTGATGCAGGAATGGCGAAAGGCCCGACACCGGCGAACACATCTGCAACCACATCCTCGGGCTTGAATAGCTGCACAAGACGATCGTGTTCGGTGTGCAGCCGAGAATTCCAGTAAACCTTGGAGAAATCAAAAACAAACCGACAATCTGACTCGTGCTGGATGTTGTTAGAACAATGGTCAACGTGGTTATATCGCAACGAATCACATGTTCCACAATAAAATCAGGTTCTCCGGCGAGCACTTCCATCTTAAAGAAGCGGAATTGCGTGTCAATATTGTCTAGCTTGTTCACGACAGTCCTTATTGCGGGGTTTTTCTGAGAGTGGCATTAGTTACATGTTGGACTCCACCGTAGGATAACTCGCATCTAATATGATTTGCCCGATTAGGTGCTTGTAGGGTAGATACTCTTCATTGAGGTTCATATGCGCTGGTAATCATTGGTCAATGTTTTGTAAAAAGATGTACACCGACGCGCTTGCCAATATGACCGGTGATGGAGAAGCCTGTCGGCGAACTATCGCAAAGCTCCTCGGGCAATATGGAAGTTATGATGTCGTCTACATGTGTAAAGGGTCAGCTGGGAGACATAGGGTGAGCGATTTCTGCATACCTGCAGTCCAGTAAGTGTAGTTTAAATCGATCGTATGTCGTATTATGTCCACGCTTTGATCCTGCAAGAACAAGCGTGCTTCTGGAGACAACGCAGCTAGCTTGCAGGGGGGGGTCAATCAATCGTGGTTGGTACGTTGTCATCAACGCGCACCTTCCTCCTGAACTTTTAACAGAATGATCCTCGATCCCTGTCCCCCTGAAGGGTCCCAGATGACAGTCTTGATTTTTGGCAAATCTATGATGTACCTTAAACAGGAGGTCCCATAAGTCTGTAGCACAAATACCGAAATGACATACTTCTTCATGAGTTCGGACTTCATTATGCCCGTCGTCTTATTGGCTGGTACGCGCACGCCGAGTACCTGCAGCGCCTTATGGAACGCGCCCCGGTCCAGTGAATCCTTCATCCACCTGTGAATTGGCGGAGAGACGTCTAGTCCGCATTGCACTGTCATACTTATTGAAAACTTGCTAGTCGAAGTGGTCAATCTGTGGTGTTCTTTGATGGCAGTCCTGAAAGTTTGAGCGACACCGAACATGAGCGTGTCGTCCAAAAACGGAGCGTCGCCCACAGCTTTATCCATCGTCCCAAATCAATCACGTATACTAATCTACTTGAGCCATTCTCATGCTGACCGTACCAGAAATGCAGCTAGAATCGCCAGTACCGCCTCTTGACGTCCTACGTCATGTCGTCGATGTACATTGTCACCCTACGGACTCGGATATCACGAGAGCGGCCATGGATAACCTCGTGATCACAATTTGCGCCATGTCTTCCCGACCAAGTGACCAGCTTCTCGTACGCGATCTGGCCGGCGCATACCCGGGGAAGGTCGTTCCATGTTTCGGTGAGCACCTGGACGCTATCTTTGCTTGTTTTCTTTCTGACCACCCCCGGGGTGTATGACAACCAGGATATCACCCTTGGTTCTCCCACTGGATATCGCTTGTTCCCGGTGCTACGAAAGAGGAGCACTATCGGGGATTATTCTCGCCGTCGGAGAAACATCAAGAGTTGTTCGCAAGGTTGCTAAACAACCTCCCGGATCCCATCCCACTCGGTGACATCCTCGTAGAACTACGAAAAAATCTTTCCGCATTTCCGCAGGCTATGGTGGGGGAGGTTGGACTCGACCGTGCCATTCGCATCCCTATTGAATACGCCACAACGCCTCGAGAATTGACCCCCTTTGTAGTTCCTCTGGAGCATCAACTAGCTGTTCTTGAACCACAAATCGATCTGGCAGTTGAGTTACGCAGAAACATTAGCTTTCATAGCGTCAAGGCTCACCAAGCTACTCTAAATTTCTTCGACCGAATGCACCAGAGGCACGGCCTCGAGTGGCGGCGCGTCAGCATCGATCTTCATAGTTGCGGGCTCAGCGTCGAGACTTGGAAGGCGATAGAGGTACTTGTCCTCCGTGATCTCACCCCCTTACAATAAAGCCTCTTCTTGTGCGCAGGGACGCCATGTGAATGTGTACATGTCTTTGTCGACTGTGATAAACGGGCGTTCTTCTAACCACCGGGCACTTATCGAAGCGTGCCCCCCCCAACGTATCTTGGTTGAATCTGATTATCATCCTGTGGAACAGTGCACAGAACGTACTTGGGAAATGGTCTTGATAGTTGCTGAGGTCAAAGGATGGGTCGTTGAGACGGCATGGTCAGAAAACCCAGGGGCGGTCCAAAATTGGGGTGTTGTTAGAAGACTGAAACACAATTGGCAGGAATTCCGAAGGGGAAATCATGTCAGTTCAACAGACAAGCAGGTTGGTTGAAGATCAAGCAACTCAGTATATTAGCCAGCATGTCTGGATTTGCATTAACTGTGGATATATATTTCGCTAGCGGAACATATAGCTCAAAAGTGACAATAAGCATATAGCGATGACCACGCCGATGATGATAGCATCCCGCCTCCGGCGAGTCTTGATCATGGCCAATACATTATTGATTCCAGGCATTGTGTCTGCAAAAAGAATGGGTTCAAGCCTGGAAACTGACGTTGGGAAGGAGCTTACTGATGACGCCTGCCATCCTCGTGTTTATGCCTGCCAATGAGCTACTCTGACGAGAGAATTCGGCTCTCGTTTCGTACGCTTGCCTGTGGAGACAGTGAATATCACATGCCGTCAGGGCGAAGAACGCGGCGTACTCGAGGATATCGTCTGTCATTCGATGCGAGCTATCGATTCGGCCACGTTCAGCTAGCAGTGAATCGGAGGCCGAGGATTTATATGCACTGCACAAGTTAATACACGAGGCACAGGAGCAGACGTAGGCGACAGACTCTATATCATTTCGTACTCCAGTCAATAGGTTTGCTTGCTCGAGGGCATGCCGCACATTCGCCTGGAACGCCGCGCATTAGTGTGAGGCCAGAAGGAACAGGGGTATAGGGGACCTTTGTGCGTTGGAATTCTCGTGCGTAATCTTGGTAGACCTCGCGATGTCTCTGTATTGCCCTGGCGACAGACTGCGATGGTACAGGGTCGGGATTCGTGGAGAGTGCAAGGAGGGCATCATTGGTTTCCTTGAGCTTGGGAAAAGTAAGCCACGAGGACTGATGTGGACGGTCATAATCTACCTTGTCTAGCAGGTCCTGCACCTCGTTCTGCAAATCTCGCCAGCGCTCACGCTCACCCGATTCGACGTCATCCTGATTCTTGACTATGGTCGATGCAAGGCGTGCATAAGAAGTGAGTTTAGAGTCGAAGAGAGACTCGAGTGTTCTGCACTGGCGATGCAAGGAGTCGTATGTTGCCATTCGGTCAGCCGCGACGCTGCGCTGTCGGTATCAATGAACCGTATCGGCGAACGCCGACGTGTTCAAGCCAACTTATCGTATTATCGCTGGCGCACTTGCAAATGCATCCGCCAATATTGCCAATGTCAATGCTTTAATGCGAATAAAGATACATAAAATGCGGGACTATGTCCAATGCTAACAAGATGTGCTATTGTCCTCCAAAGGCCATTCGAGAATTCGCAGGTTGGACACCTGCTCCACTCCTGATCTTCCCTAGCCAGCTCCTCTTCTTCACATCTCCCTGCCCCGAAGTCCCCCGTGGGTTGTTGGTAACATCCGTGATAATCTCAGCGGGTGTTACGCCACTATTGACTCGACGGCCCGGCGACGTTGATTCCGTGGTTTTTCGTAAAGATGCTCCGCGCACGGGCGTGAAGCCCGCTGGATGACCATGAGCTCGTCGCAATCGGGGTGTAGGTCCGTTTCGAAGTGATGCATCCGTAGAATAGTGTCCCTCTGCAGGGACACTGTCTCGCTCGTCGTCATCAGGCGCAGGACGTTTCTTCCCGGCAGACCTCTCGCTCGCGGAGGGTGCAATGGGTGCACTAGCCGGTGTACATGAAGGAGGCAGGGGAGTTGCATTTTGTGTACGTGGCTCTGGAGTCTTGGACCTCGAAGCTGGCGGTGGAGCAGAGCACTCCTGAAAGCGCGAGGCACTTAGGCGGGAGGAGCCGGGGCGATTTTCTACGGGAACAGGCGGACTAGGCGACACCTTTGGAGGGCTGGGATCGATTTCTGCAGCAGGTTCCCGAGGCTGGGCCTTCATTGACACAAGCTTCGCCTGCAAAGCCTGAAATTTACGTGTCAAAGACTCGACTTTGCTCGTCAGCTTCTTGTTTGCTTTCAAGGTCCTGCAGGTTCCCATACTTAGTTAGGTTCGGCAACAAACCATTCGACAACTTACTCGAGGATACGATCGTCGTATTCTTCTATTTCCTGGCATTTCGCCCTCAGAAGGTCGTCCATCTCTTGGTTCTTCTCCTCAAGGTTAGCGAGAGCAGAGCGTAGTTCGGGTACAGGCTCAAGGAAAGCGATCTCGCGGCGAAGAGCTGTGACTTCTTTTTCGTGTTGGCTCGCTTGCAGGGTTCGGTTGAACTCAGCAACCTTGCTGGCCTTATCAGACTCGGCAAGACTCAATTCCAGTCGTCCTAGGTCTTCCTTCAACAAAAGACAGGCATTTTCACTGTATGCATGATGAGTAAACATCAACCAAATGAAACGTTTCAGCCTACCTTTCTCTCACTTGACTCTCTAGATAGCGAGTCAGCGAAGCTGATCGATGGCCTTCGGCTTGGAGACCGGTAAGCTCCACTTGTAGGGCCTGTCGTTCCTCCTGCAGCGTAAGTGCATCATCCTCCGCCTGTGCGAGCCGCTGACGCAAATCAGTGATAGTTCCTCGGAGGCCATTTTCTACATCCTTCGTAGCAGTGTGATGGGCCTCGTAAGATCTCATTTCTTGACGAAGTTTGTCTTCGGTGCTAGCGTGCGCCTCCGATACGTCTTGGAGCCGCTGGCGTAGATCATCTATCTCGTGTTCACGATGTTTGAGGCTACGTGCGAGATTCTCAGCATTGTCACTATACTTTGCTTCGATGGTCGCCAGGCTCTGCCGATGGTCCGCATCTAATACGCATATCCGTTCTTCGGTTTCAGTAAGCCGACAATCGAAAGCCTCTTTGAGGGTGGCGAGCTCCTGAATGACTTCTCCGTGCAGTTTCTCCAGATCGTCGAAGTTCTCTTGTGAGGTCTCCAGCCGTGTTTTGACGTTTTGAAGTTCTACTTGTAAGGAAACGACATCACCAGCATGCCCTGTTTGCTTCTCTAACTCCATGGTCATCTCAGCGATGCGCTCCCGAAGCTTAGCCTCCACCCCGGAATAGTGAGATTTGATCTCTTCAAGCGATTGTCGTTCGGCAGCTAGCTCCTGTTCCTTTTCTCGCAGCACCTCCCGCAAAAATTCTACATTGCAGTCACCCTCATACACTTCGGCAGTCCCTTGTGAACGAGAAGATGCCGGCCTGTCTTCTTGCGATTTGTCTTTCGATGTGGAAATGTCGGACAGTTGCTGGAGTAGATCTTGTTTGTCTTGCTCCACGCTGTCAATGAGAACATCCTTATGGTGGAGCTCTTCGCTGACAGTGGCCAGCTGCGCTTCGCAGGATGCGAGACGTTTGTAGCACATCTGAAGCCGTCGGGCAGAACCCCTGTAGCTATGGTGAATGACAGCGAGCGAGATAACAGCCTGCTGTATTTTTGCGGACTCCCTCGAGTTTTCGACCTTGAGTTCACGGGAGAGAGAGGTGGCGGTATCTAGCTGTTGGTTCAAGTGTTGATGCTCGTGCTTGAGCGTTTCCAGCTCGCACATGAACCTCGCGTTTTCGTCCTCAAGTTCTGGTATACGCGTAATCGCTTTCTGGTTTTCGGACTTAAGATTCGTTACCATGGAAGACATAGCGAATAGCTCGTCCTCGTTTGCGCTCCTCGCCTCTTGCAATTGTCGCTGGAGAGTCTCAACCTCTTCTTCAGAAGCCTCCAGTCTCTCGACAGCATGATCTCTTGCCTCCCTCGCCTGGGCGCAGTCTTCGACCATGGCCTCCTTCTGGGCAACGAGAAGTTCGAGTTCCGATATTATTTCAGCGTTGCGCTCTTCTTGGAGCTTCGCATTGGCTTCCAAGTGACGGATGTCCCGTTGATAATCGCCAATCTGGTCCGTGCATTGTATAATACGTTCTTCAAGTTCTTGTATACGGTCCTTGAGTGCCTGTACAACCTGGGACGTCGACATGGCGGAGAGTTGTTGAGCGTGAAGAGCATTATACCGAGTTTGAGCGTCAGAAAGTTCGTCCCGAACACGACCAAGATCATCTTGCAGGTTCATGATTTGAAGAGCGAGTGAGTTGCGCTCCGATTCGATCACCTGGCAGCTCTGATTAAGAGAGGCAAAGCGGTGCTCGGCTGAGAGATGACTCTGGTGCGCTTCATCCCTAGCATCTTCTGCGGCTTTGATACGTTCTATAGCTGTGGCGGCCTGCATCTCAACATTAGCCATTTGATGGCGCAAGCGAGTACATTCGTCGCCCGACTCTGAGAGCTCCCTCGCCAAGGAATCCAACTGGTAGCGAAGGTCATCATGACCTCGTGCGCTGGTGATCAATGATTGTTTCTGACCATCAATTATGGCGAACGCGTCATGCAGCTGACCATTAGCAGAAGCGAGGTCGGCCCTAGTCACAGATAGGTGGCTCTCGGTGAGCTCCAGGCGTGTTTGTAGGTTGGATATCACTATAGTGAATGCGCCAACATACTTGGTCAATTGCTTCATTCTCTGTTCGGTGCGCTTGCTACTCGGAAGATTATTCGCCGCGGCATTGCGCGTGTCCCCTGCCAACTGTCCTGTTAAGGACGCGATACGGCTTTGAAAGCCTTCGGTAGTGATGCGATATTCAACTTCCGAGAATTCCAATGCACGCTTGAGTCCGTCGCGCTCCTCGCGCAATCGATCAATCGCCTGAAGCAAGGTCTGGATGTGATCTGCCAGTGCGGACTGATCGGAACACAATGGAACGCTATTCGGTCTTTGGGGCAGTTCTTCTGCTTCAAATGACCGAGGGCCTTGGCGGCAGCGGGCATGCAGCTCAGCTAAATTTCTGCCGTAGACATGAGATGGTAGCCCAAGTACACGCGGAAACTGCTCACGCATATTTAGTCTCTAATTCCTGAATTTGAAGCTCGCGGGACATTAATAGTTCGCGACCTGCCTCGACCTTGCATTGGGAAGCCTCGTACTGCTCGAGAAGCTCCTCCTTTTCGTGAAGCAGCCGGTTCTGCTGGTCCTCTCTTCGGCGCGCCTTGTCGCACTCCGCCTTCAGTTGACTCTGCAATTTTTGGATCCTAGGCTGGGAAGCGTGGCTCTCAGAGGCCAACTTCTCCAAGGCCACTATCTTAGCGGCATCCTCGTCGATCCTCTTCAGCAGTTCTTCTTCTCTCTCGCCAGCATTATCCATCTCCCTTAGCGACTCGAGCTCTTCCTCCCTCCTCTCCAGTAACGATTCGAGCTCCGAAACACGTTTCTGACTGACTTTGTCCATTGAGATGCGCGCATTTTCCGCCTTCACCAAATCCTCCTGGGCTTGAGCGAGCTTCCGTTCTAGCGTCTTAAGGTTGGTCTCTTTAGCATGTAGTTGGGCTTTAGTATCGTTGAGCTCTTGTTCCACGGCCGGGAGCCGGACATTTGAGACCGAGGAGGAACGTGATCGGCCATTTTTGCGAGAAACGTTGGAGGACCCCTTGGTTTCGTGCGTCTGTACGATGCGTTCCAGCTCGCGTACACGAGACTCGAGAGCACGTTTCTCACGTTGAACCGACTGGTGTTCTGCGCTGGTAGTCTGAGAGTGTAATGAAACCGTATCGAGCGTCGACTCGAGCTCCTTCTTAGCCCGCTCCTCGGCTTTGAGCCTCTCCTGGGCGGTCTGCAAGGCTAGCTCCGTATTCCGGAGGGACATGCGTTCCGTCTTGAGCTCGGAGGACTGTGTTGAAACTTCTTCCTCCAATTGAAGAGCGCGCTCTGCCTCCTTGCTCAGCTGTCAAGGTGTTAGTGCTGACGGACACGAGCATACAGATGACCTCCCACCTTATACACGGTTTCATTGAGTGTTGCCTGTATCTCCTCTAGTTCCGCTTCACGTTTCATCAGTTGGGACCGTAATCCGGCATTCTCTGTTTCTGGTGACGGTGTGAGCGGCGAGCAAATGAGGATCCGACGATCGAACGCACCTCGACTGGCGAGCTTGTCCTTGAGAGCCTGAGTTTCTTCTGATACGTCGTTCTTCCCGAGATCTTTGAGCGACATGGCTGGTGTGGCAAGCCTACCAGATAGTCAGAGGTAGCTACCTAGTAACTTCACCACAAGTGAACTTGCGTGTGGGTCCAGAAACAAACAGTAGTATACACATTCAACGCGTCAGATCACGTGGTCGTGTTCTTTCCACCACCTGAACCTTTGATCAAAGCCAATACCTCCGCTGCCGCTCCCCACGACGCTTGGTATCCCCCCGCGCTACAAATGAAACCCTAGGTCAGAACACTACTTTTTCCGTGAATGAATCCTCACCCAAATCCATATGCATGCACGACTTGCATGCTTCCACCTTCTAAGCCCGCCGAATCCCAAGGAACAAGGTTGTGTGTGCTACCGAGAGGGAACTTGATAACTTCCACTTCGACCCGTGCTCCTCCCTCCCTCCCTGGCCTCAGCCCTACTTGGTGACTCAGAATCTTCGTGGCTCCTCTGTCCCTGAGGGAAGGCGCGAGTACAGCGCAGCGCGCGAAAATATTCTGCGCCTCATCCATGTGGAGAGACGTGTCCCAGTTTCCTTGCTGGTATGTCCCACCCAAAAGAACAGTGTCCGCGTGCTTGAATCCAGGACGTGGGATGATGTAAGTCGCTTCCCCTCCCTGCGTCGAAGAATCGTCTATTTGTCTGCCTAGTGAGCCCACCGAATACCATGCTTCCAACGTACGCACCCATTTCCACGGCCAAAAATTCTTGTATTCCAGGTGCATTTACCAGAATTGTCTGTCCGCGTATTGGATACAACTTGCTGTCTTCCACACCAATGATGGACCTTGAGCCTGGGACATCACGTTACGGCTGAAAGCCCTGAAGCATTCTCGCATTGTAGTGCATACCAAGAGAAGTGGCATTCACCAAAACCCCGTTGGGTCCCACTAGTGGCCGCATCTCTTCCAGACTTTTCACTTCGCGTTTCTCAAAGGAAACGCCGCGGGATGATAACTCCGACTTCAACCAGGGGATATATTCTTGTGGGTTTACTGATATTGTGTAAAACTCAGCTCCGAGCCTGAATGGTTCGGGGATCTCGGATTGATCGAGCTGACGGAACTGAAAAAATTTAACTTCTCCTATCTGATGCACAGCATTGACACAACTTACCCCACGCACCAAGCCGCCCCACCATGGCTGTGAAGGATTGGCGTCTCGCCCTGTATACACCCGTGACGGCAGTTTCTGAGTATTTTTTAGTTTGGCAACAAGGGTTGGAACTGGAACAACGCTACACCTTTACTAAACCAGTCGGGATCATATCCCAAAATTTGTTACTGCACCGTATGCATCAGTGGGCGTAGTTCTGACGATCAGGAAGCTTACAAGGAAATCTGTTCCCAATTGTAGACCCGTCGATCGGTAGCAGCCCCGGGAAGAGGAGACCAATTTGCACCCTACGATTAGACAGATCGTTCAGCGTATATATCGCCGTACCAATCACCTTGGGGAACGGCGTACAGCAAAAGGACTGGCCCATGCTTGGGAGCTCATATCTTCAGGCATATCTCGTGCGATGACAGTGACGCTGAACGGGACATGCGGGTCCGTCACGGCCGAGTATGCTACAGTTAAGCCAATCACACCAGCACCGAGCACGACCAAGTGTCTTTGCGTGGTCTCGAGAGCGGCCATGAGATTCAACGGACAACGAAAAACTAGGGCAAGGTACAGATTATCACGGCGATTAGATAAAGCTTGTGACCAGTGCCGGCATTGGCAGAAGCCGGCCGAAGGTCGGCAGCCTTTGGTGTAGTCCTTGAGGTTGCTTTATTCTGCATTATGTTCTGTTCCGCTGTCAGCGGTTTTGAGTTTCCTCGTGCCAAACTAGGTCAAGGCGAGGGCACGGTACCTTTTCGGTTCAAGTTCGGAAGCGTGCCGATCCAGTTAAGAGGGCCCGCCGCATGTTTGGGAAACCCTCAACGCGGCGTAATCTCACAATATTGTCACGAGCATCCATTCCCTGGTTTTACCCACATGTGTTGCAGGGGTATTTGTAACATACCGATCTAGGAGGATCGAAGACGAAGAGGCAGTTCCCCCGGAAATGGGTACTCTACATTCTGTACTGCGGTGAATGGTGATCATCGCTGATAAAAGAATCCACATTGCACCAGCCAGAGCAACTTGTCGAAGTCGCTACTTTCTAGCTAGTTGAAGGGTTGAACTAGTCCGTCGATCCGGCGGCCCATCATGCGATTCATGCTCAAATCAGTGGCTTCAAATCGCCATCACTATCAGACGCTCCAGTGGTCCATTGATCGCTTGATAGTATCAGAACCACCGACTCGTGGAAACGTCACTTACGCCAAGACTCAGAAATAGAACCTGTGGTGATCTAGCCAGTCTATGGGACTTAGGTGGTGTTTTTATTTTTGTACCAAATCATTGATCGAGCGACGTAAGAACTGAACTGGGCTGAATTTGGCATGACTTAGGAGACGTATGGGTATAAACGAGCCTGTGGTTGAGAGGAGAACGTTCCTGCCGTAACAAACACGTTTCATTAAGTATTGAAAAGATGACCACGCCGTAACAACAGTCCATTCTAAACCTAGAGGCATTGCCCAGAGAGGCAAGTAAAGTCCTGCCAGATGCGCTGAACCTGACTTACTCGGATCGATTGGTACATGCTGCATCGTCATTAGCACCCTTGATCTAACCCTTTAGTGGTTTGGGCCACG
>JBBPKG010000074.1:49686-67218 GCA_038089115.1 Fistulinella cinereoalba | reverse complement strand
GCTCGGGTCTGCCCATACAAGCGCAACTCCGCTCGTGAATGGTCCACACACTCCAAATAAAATTCCGCTTGCCACCATTTGAACCCTGGCGGGCCTTGTCATGACAGGCATCTCAGCGGCCCTGCTCTCAGCGTCGTCTGGCGGCACGAGGGTGCCTTCAAGCTCCCCCCTTGGATTCCTAACCGCAAATCTATTTCAAACACGACTTTCAGATTCTATGCCTGTTGGTGTATTGGTTTGTGTCCAGCTCGATCGACTGCCCTCCACACTGAGCCACGCAGCAGAATTCCAATTTATTCGGCCGCCTCTTTCGTACAACCCCCCTGCTGGCCATGTTCTCTCGCCCAAGGGCCCAAGCCTCGACAGAACCGACTCCCATCTTCTCCCTCAAGTTTCGCATCTGCGCGTCAGGTGGGACGAATGCACGGACCCCACGGCGGCGGTCAAAATGCTAAAACGTCGATCATGCGGAGTCCCTTGGAATACTGGGATTGCAACAGTCCTCCGCTTCACCGCCAGATCGAGCATTCCTATCGACCGCTCACGATTATAAAGGGCCCCGCTCCCTGGCCAGCGAATCCCTCATCCCTCATCCCCTTCCCATTGCTTCTTCATCACATCCTCTTTTGTCCACTCTCATCGCCATGCAAGACCCGAGGAAAGAAATCGCCACGGTCGTCCGCACCCTCTCCACGACGCGCAGCGCGGACGAGTTGCAAGAAGCCGTCTCAAAGTACTTCACCCCCGACGCCAAGTTTTCGCACCCGCTCTGCATGGCCAAGTCCCGAAACGAGGTTCTGGGCCTCTTCCAATGGTGTAGGCTGGCTAGCCCAGACACGCACGTTAATGTTGAGAGCGTCAGTAAGTGTTCAGGTTTTGAGGCCTGGTGGTTCAATAGCTGACGCCGCATCATGTATAGTCTACGATCACGACCATAGTGTCATCTTTGTTGAGGTCAGAGAAAAACTCAACGTTTGGTTTAATCCCTTTCGGAGCACACCTGGCAGGTCCGTCCGTCCCCTTTCGCACTGAACCATTGATTGATATTTTCTTGCCCGTGAAAGGACGATTGTCCGCCTTCGCTTGCAGAAGGCCAATGGATATCACCACATAAGAGAATGGGACGACCTTACTCTTTTCAAGGCAAGCCTTGTTCGTGCCCTATTAGGATTTATGCTGATAACGGCACTGGACTGCTGCAGGATCAGGTTGGGTTTTTCGCCCCTCCCCTGCTTCCTCTTGTCACCGTCTATCTTTGGTTTGGCTGTCTTCTTTCGAACCTCGGCGCCTGTGCACTCTTGTCAATTGGTCGGAACTCTGGTCTCCAGGGTGGACGTGCCAACTCTGTAGGATTGTTAGAAGCCGCTGGATTGTCACGACGATCGAAGAAGGTCCACGGAAACGCTAAAAATTAGATGTACCGTGATGGATAGAGCAACTTTTTGTAGTTTTAGTAATGTAGATCCTGTAATCCTTGGTCATGAAATTTGTTTCGACGGCCTTGTTCTTGTGCGGATATGATTTTCGCTGCGAGCGGATCTGACGGAGCCGCCAATCATTGACGTGTTTACAAGACATCAATGTCATCCTGGTCTCCATCGTCGTCTATCGCACTGGGGTCGGAGTCTCACTCGCATATTCTTTCTCAGTCTTTACCTTCCCCCGATCCTTTTGACGTGTCCGAGTCGTCGCACATCCACACCGGTCCCGGCGGTGCAGATCTCTCGCTTTCCGAACTCTCGCTATCGGACAAGTCCTACGGTCGCGATGCGCCCCGCTTCAGCCTCCTTGCCCCACCACCCGCCCCACTTCGCATTTCTGCTGATCAGAGCGCTATCATAGAGAGCGAAGAGCAAGACGGGAACGCCAGTATCGACGTCGACGAACACGATGACGATGCAGACAATACCATGATGGCACGCGCCGTCGGTGAAAAAGCTCGCGAGGAGAAACTGCGCAGCGATTTGTTCATCCTCAAAAAGCTCAATGCCTCGTTTGCGGTGCTGAGCGAGGCCCTCGAGGCAACCAAAGGTGCCACTGAGGTATGTTCCACGCCCACCCGTCACAGAACCCCGCGTGTGTAACCCCTTCCCCAGCAAGTGACGACACAGCTGTCGCAGACGGATATGCTATTAGACAAGTATACCAACATGCTTGCAAAATCCGAGAGTGTGACCCGCTTGATCTTCGATGAGCGGTGGGAGGGTGCAGATGCAGTAAGTTTTCTGGGCAACACTATTGTCATCGAATTACTCGATGGCTGTTCGGACACCCGACTAACCGTGACTTAACGCCCATCAGGACGAGGCATTACTTCTCAAGAAGCGCGAGGAAGCCCTTGAACGAGAAAGGGAGGAAGCCGCAAGCAGGGAAGCCGAAGAGCGTGCTCGCCGGGAGGCAGAAGAGGCGGCACAGCGAGAGGCAGAACGTGCTAAGCAAGAGGCTGCCACTGCCGCCGCCATTCTTGCAGTCAAGGCTCCACCGGCCAAGGGCCGGAGTATTAGTGGCTCTATCAGTAGCGGTGTGAGGGGCGTCAGAGGGACCCGGGCAACCGCAGCTGCCATGGCATCCCGCGGGACGAGGGGCACGTCAAGGATGGGTGCGTAATAAATTGCTTGGTTATCCTCGATGGTAACAGGTGACTCTTCAGCGTCCACATCTGTATCGAGCATTCCCCGTACAAGGTCTGCTAGCGCAACCGGCAGCGTGGGTAGTGGTGGAAGTGGGACTCGACCGAGTTCCGTCGCAAGCAGGGGTTCGGGATTACCAAGAGGAGCCGTGAGGAGAGGCTAGGAAATCTTGTAACTTTGGCACGCTTGGAAGGTTGCGCAGGTGCCCCAGGTCTGTTCAATTGGCTGTACAGTGGCATTTGCATGTCTGATCCACCGCCCAGTGCCAGTGACTCTGAGCAGCTACCTTGGACAACGGACCCTTGTCTTCTCCCTCATGAGTTGTGGCATGCTCTCCTAATATTACACAGTTGATTCTTCGATATGTGATGATCAGCCCCCAACCCTGGCAGTCGAAGTTGAAACATTCAACCCCGCGGGGCAACGCAACAATCGTTTCACTTTTTAAATGTTTAAATGTCGACATCCACGTTGCCGGCTCCTCAAATGAAAACCTGCTTGTTCCGTGGCACGTCTCTGAATCATGACTTGGCCTGACTCGATAGCTGCTGCGAATCCGGGTATATTTACTAATCTATACACAAATGAAAGCTACCGCCACAGTCAGTCTTCGCCCCGCTCGTACAACTGTAGTATCGCTGAAACATCCAGCCTACATCAACCCACAACCGGTTTCGTCGGTGACGCTTCCATGAGCATCGCATATACTCATCCATCAGCTTGCAGATCGGGAATCCATACTGGAGGAGAAGGTCGACCAAACAGCGTTCTAGAATGCCCAAAGGACATGAGTGAGGGCCGTCATAGTCAATGCGACCGAGGAACACCCAAGATCCACGAAAACCAATGAGCCCATCAAATGTGCCAGTCGATAGGCTCCAAACATAGTATTTCGCCAACGTTTCTCCCCACCCTGAGCCAACCAACATGGGTCACATTACGACCGACGGAGACCAAACATAGAAAAAAAAAGATACTCACGACGCGGCATCCATCGGAACATTTGTGCCCTTAACGATAGGCGAGCGAACATCAGCCTCCGGGCCTAACCCGATATGTGACACATGCGTGAACCCAGCGGCTCCGAACAGGCGATCCCTATCCGAATCGGGTTTTCTAGGGCGTTTTTTGGACGGGCTGGGGCAGCCTGTATTCTGAATACCGTGACGACTGGTTATCGTAATGATGGGAGAAACACCAGCATCAATGTAGACTGGGCCAGGGGTCCGCGAGGGCGGAACTGGTGAAGCCGGCAACGTGCGTCCGACATCGCGAGGTGTTGACTGGACCTGGACGGGCTCTCTCCTTGGGCTGGGGCCACTCTTCGAGGATTCTTCGGCAGGTTGTGTGTCGTACACAGAATGATCTGCTGCCTTCCTTTTTCCGCTCCCCCTGCGGCGACTCTCCAGCAGTGGAACCCGAGGCGACCCGAAGTCCTGGCACTCAAGTTGGTCCTCGGGCTCAGGCTCCAGTTCCCGGCTCGGCAAGCTGGGCAAGGAGCGGGTTGGCGTTAGCTTCAAATGCCTTCCTCGGCCAGTTCTGACAAATGGGCTGTCCACTAATGGAGGCTGCCGTTCCGGTCGAACGGAGACGTCCGTTTCTTCTTTGAGGATGTTGTCCTTCTTCACGGGACTCGGCGGCCGCGTCAAAGGTCGGCGTATGACCTTGTCCGGATCAAAAATGCGAGACGGAGGGAGCCAGATGCGGGAGTCGGGGCTCTCCATACTCTCATACTCGCTGAGAGTTCGGTACGTTACACCCGACCGCTTGAGTGTTGGCGTCTGAGGCATACACTCCGTCCGCTTCGGGGACCGACGAATCGGGGTGTATCCCTCGGTGCCAGCTTGCGGACGCGCCGAGCCTGGCGAGGGGGAAGGGGAGCGCCTATCAGACGCGTCAAGTCGATGAAGCATTTCTTCACTGCCCATCCCGAGTGAAGACCCATCAGAAAAGTTCGGATAAGGTCTCGAGCCGCTAGAAACGAACAAGTGGGGCGAGGGTCGCACCACGGGACTGGGAGGCCCATCGTCGTCTAGGTACAAGAGTGAATTCACCTGGGTGACGTTTGTTGGAGGAGACGAAAATGGCGAGCACGAATTTACAGAGTCCTTCAATGCTCTCCTGCAGTTGGCCACTCGTGAACGAATGGGCGACGAGACTGGCGGGGTCTGCAGCCCCGTCGATATGGACTCCACCTTCAAACCAAGGGGTGTCTCTAACAATGATCCCCCCACCGTGAGCGGGGAGAGAATCGCGCTCTCTGACTTGTATTCAATGTTTTCGCTTTCGATGCCTGCGTCTGGGTACGCCCTCACTTCGCCTCTTGCCTTGGCAGCTTCGAACGCGCGAATAGCTTCGGCTTCGGAGTCAAAGGCTTGGTGAATAGGTCCACCGGGAATATTCCTGATGTTGGCCGCAGCCTCGATCCTGTAGGTCAAACGTGTAGGGGCCGGAAATGAGCGTGAATCGAAACGAGCTCCAGATAGGCCGCCTGCACCCACCAACTCGAATACACTCCAGGCTTTTTGCCAACGGTCACAGCGTACGATCTCTTCTTCAAGTTGTTAGGCATGCCAATGCGGTATAGGTAAGTGAATGGATTGCCAGTGTCTGGCAGGCGTCGCGTCGATAGATGGTCGTTGTATGTAAGGACAGGAGGCTAATTAATTTATAGTGTTCAACTTTCGCGATGCGCGCTAAAGGCCGCATCGCGTCCAACTTGAACGTAAAAGAGTGCCTGAAAAGCAACCGTGCAACTCGTGAACGATGGCCCACTATGCCACCATCCATCCGACAGACCGAAGAGCTACTAAGGGCATGCTCGAGAGGAGCACAAAACCATGGATAAACAGCTGG
Source organism: Fistulinella cinereoalba (assembly GCA_038089115.1). NCBI lineage: Eukaryota > Fungi > Basidiomycota > Agaricomycetes > Boletales > Boletaceae > Fistulinella > Fistulinella cinereoalba. Next base: position 61,732 of record JBBPKG010000074.1, on the reverse strand, counting down.
CGTCAATTCTATTAACTGAACTATATTGACCAGTGTCATAGCTGGCCGGCCAGGTCATACAGCTATGTATCCACCACGACTTGACCTCCGTGTCCGTACGTTCGAACATAGGTGTGCGACAACGTCTTGTAACATGTAAGGTACCTCTCTCCAGAAGTCCCGGTGTCTAGCAGTTGTCTAGTCACGCGACCACAGATAAAATTTTAGGGATTAGACTCACGGTATCAAATCCCAGCCGCGGGCACCATATGTAGAGTAATTGTAGTATGCGCCAAAAGCGAAGTATGCGGCAAGTGCCAAAATCAGCCTGTTCGAGTCAATTCTAGGTCCCAGCGTCAGATAAGTAGGGTGACACCTACATGAGGAAGAAGAAGCCGAGACCGCTCCCGACATTCTCGATGGGAGCGCCTTCTTCCTTTCCCCCGCCATTCTCGCTCCCGCCGCCACGGTTACTCCCGTCTTCTTTCGGCGTTCCGGTGATCCCACACGCTGCAGATGAACTCCATTCCACTAGCGCTTGTCCATTGTCGTAGGATACGAATTGCGGCTCTGTTGTACCCTCCCCACACGTCAACGAAATCTTAAGTGACTGAGGATGTGAACTGGACGACGGAGGGTACGAGGAACCATGAAACGTTATGGCAACACCGTCAGGTGCTGGATGTCCCCATGAGATCTGGAAGCATGAATCAAAAGTTGATCGTCATACGTACATGATAATGCAGAAATCTCGGCCTCGGGAAATGACGCTTGTGCGATGGGTATGACTGCCGTTACACGCTCCGGATCATCCCCCTTCTGGTTTATTATGGTCAGACACGCTCTTGTACCCGAAGGGCACTGCAAAACAAGCTACCGTCAATTGATAGGACCCTTTACTTCCCAAACATACCTGGTCTTCTGAAGGCCTGCCCTCCACCTCCGCCAGGTCAGCGCACAAATCAAACCTTAGCTCATCCACATAGATGCTCGGAGGTGTTTCTTTCGTTTGGTTGAGAACCTTCACGCCTCCGAGTCCTGATAAGTCATAATTTAATTCATTCACTGAGAAACGGCATTCAAATGATCTCTGGTCTAGCAAGACTGCGGCGGCGGCATGGAAAGCAGTGAAGAGAGATACAAGCGAAGAAAGGTGGAATGGGAGTGCATGGTCTTGTCTTCTGCGTACTGGCATCCTGGGGCCCATGTGGGTGGTGAACAAACCAACGGTCTGGTCTTGCAAGCACAGGCTGACACTGTGGCAAAGAGTGACCTATGCTGCTAGCGCTTATATAAGACACGCGTGGACGCGTAAGGACTTCAGATTAGGCAACGTCTCCAAAGTACTTCCAGCTTCATCTTAGACAACGACCGTGTAGGAAATCGCAGTCGGTCTCATGGCAGGATTAGATGACCTCCTTCCTCACATTTATCATGAGACTCAGCAATCTGGGTCGATGCTCTGTGCACAGCACGCACTGAACTCCCTGCTTCGTACGTGAATCGTTGCTCTCGCCACGTCCGATGAGCATGTTCACATAAATCCTATTACTGCAGAAGGGAACTACGTCAGTCATCTTATATAATTGTCCACAAATATATTGCTTACTTGTGATCAAACCAGTTCACAGCCCCAGATCTCTCAGAGCTTGCCCGCCACTTGGATGTCCTTGAGCAAAGTTACAATGAGGATATCAGAGGCCATGCTAGTGCGAACATGGATGATACAGGTTTTTTTATTCATCCACATGACTGAAGGAATTCTCATTGTCTTTTCAGGATTTTTCTCGGTACAAGTTCTGGAGAACGCCCTCCGCGTATGGGGCTTGAGGTAAGGAATCTCGGCCTGCTTTTGGTATACATCCTTCCTGAGTTCTCCATTGTGAAAATAGCCTCGTCCGATGGCGTTCCGAAGCCATGAGACCTTATCATGATCAACCGCAGTAAGGTCATTCGACGAATATCTCAGTTGACAAACTCATGATGACACCTAGTACCCAACTTGCTTTTGTGCTCAACCAAAGTCAACATTGGTACACCCTTCGTCGTTTCGGCGTCTTTGGAAAGACAGGGCACTGGTTCAACTTAGATTCGAACAAGCCCTTCCCCCAATGGGTCAGTGAGACCTATCTCGGCATGTTTATCCAGCAGGCAGAACACGATGGTTAGTGGTCGATCTTTCCGCAGAAACCCGTTATTCTGATGAAATGTAGGCTACTCTGTATTTGTAGTGGTACCCATCGACCCCTCAACTTCAGATCCTCTTCCTCGTACCGATGCAGACGATCTTGCGTCGACTATCCCCGGACCATCGACATCTTCGTCTGCGCATCGGCTTTCTTCATCTGAGCCAGGTTTCGAAGATGAAGATATGGAGCTGCAGGCTGCCTTACAAGCTTCATTATCTAGCACTGAGCAAGGAAGCGGTTCGAGCAGCCGTGGAACCTTAAATAGATTGGAGAATTATCCACCGCCTGCGATCCCCTCTTCTCGCAGTTTTGCGGGGTCCCCTCCTGAGTCTATATCTCGGCGTACTACTGGGGGCGGATCGGACATCCCGCCCAACCAAGATCAATACGGAAACGCCGATGTTGACCTCGTGACTGCCTCTATGGAGCGCAACCGGGTGATCATGGAGAGGATGCGCCAGGAGCAGGAAGCGGCCTTGCGAGAGCAGTACAATGAAGAGGCCATCCAATTCGGTCAGGCACAGGAGCGCCACCCTAGACAAAGGCGAGAGTCTGAGGAAGGCGAGGAAGATGAAGACTCTCTCTTTCGGAAAGCAATGGAAGAGTCTCTTGCAGAACATCGCGCTCGAGGAGGCGCCGGCACGCCGGAGGAACCCGACATGGGCGATGAATCAGAAGTACCAGCGGCCAGGCCGGATGTCCGCACAATGCACAGAGTTTATGACGACGACGACGCGGAGCTGCAGGCAGCTCTCAAAGCATCTCTTGAGACTACGCCGCCAGGCTTCAGTCTGCCCTCTACGACTCCGCCCCCTCCGCCTCAGCGATTGACAAATGTGCCTATTGCCTCAGCTGCAAGAGCGAATCGAGTCGTGGAAGATGCTGGTGCTGAAGCAGGGACTGAGACGGAGACGGAGACGGAAACGGAAACGGACGCAGAGGGCGCAGGCGTCGACCAAACTGTTAAGGAAGAAGTCAGCTTGGAGGAAATGCGCCGACGTAGATTAGCAAGGTTTGGAGGTTGAGGCTGATCTGTCGGAGGCGGAATGTTGATCTGATAGGTTCGCGTCTCCCGATGGCTCGCCATAGCATATCATTCAGACAAAAGATTGCCGAAGCCAGACATAATTTAATGAAGATGATACTTGATATCCAGGGGGCAAGTCTAACTGGAGAGCATCCTGTACAGATTCCGAGACTATAGGCGTGATGGCGAGGGGGGATATCAGACGAATGTCCACAAGGAGATATTTTACCGACATATACTATGCGAGAGATGAGCTTTTCAGGTGGCCCGGGAGCGGATGCTTCTACGGGTAGCGACCGTTCATTCGATCTCGAGCTTAATACACACGGTCACAATCGCGAAGCACGGCATCCTTCGCTGTTCGTTCTACGTAACCTGAAAATTATATGTACCTTTTCGACTCGGCGAGCCAACGTGGAACTATTACAACATGTATAATCGCTATTGTACATGTATCCCAAGCTGGCCTCAAGCCGCTGGAGGCGGTGGCGAACTTGGGCCTGCACTTGGGCCCGCACTGCTCTGCGGCCGCTGGCGTCTCCGCGCGAATCGTAAGTAACGAGAAAGCCGATTCTGTGTAACGCTATGGAGGTTATCTGGAGACGTCTCGCTTTCTGGCTCTCCAGAAATAAGCGTCTCCAGCGCATGGAAATCTGTCGAAGTACATGATCATCGGTTTCCTATTCCAGCGGCCCGAACGGCATCTTACCTTGCCGGCAAATAGGACAGGACCCAGAAAGTTCGAGTAACCAGGGGTCTACACAAGTTTGGTGGAATCGGTGCTTTCCTTCGCATGGTAATACCCGTAGGTCATCTCCTTCTTCAAAGTCGACAATGCAGATCGGGCAGGTCTCCCGTCCGATGCACTCAGGCATTCCCGCGTCTGCTTCATGTTGGGATGCAGGTACGCACGATGCTTCGTGTTCCAGCGGGTTCGTGTGAGGCGGCGACCCAGCGTGATCTGTTGCTTCGGATACTTCACTCTCTTGCCTCGCCTCGTCATCAGCCACGCCCTGTTGTCCGTCGCGCTCTGCCATGGAGTTTCGTTGCGCCAGCTGCATTGAATCTGGCGCATGTACAGCAGCCGATTCATTGTCCGTAACTCCTGATTCGATGTCTTTGCGATGGGGAAACTGCCGATCGGAAGTTCCAAATTTGACTACGGGGAAAGTATCCAGAATCGCCCTCCCAAGTCCTCGTGCTCGGCTTTGACCGCCGCCTAGCGTGGGATCTGCAGCACGAGGACCATATCGCTCCGGGTACCTAATGGCTCTGATAGCCTGCATATCGGTGAGTAGGACATATTGTAACCGGATCAACGTGACGCACCCCTGACACAATCACAGCAAAAAATAAAGCAGACACGCAGCCCGTGATGGCATATAAGACTATCCTGCAGAAGGATCAGAAATGTTCAGATACTTAGAATAGAGTCCTGACATGGCAATCCCCGTGTTCTGAGAGCCACCGCTACCAGTGCCTGACGTCCCTGTCCCGTTGGAATCACGTACGGACCCGCCAGTGTCGTTTGTATCATATGCTGGTACGGTTGCAAAAAGGAGACCAGGGGCGCTCGGGTAGTTGGATGCCACTGTCTCGTTAAACGCCTTCGCAGCGTCGTCGAGCATCGTAGCATCGAAATATCCGTATTGTGCCTCGCTCGATGGTCCGAATTGACCAAACTGGTACTCAATATGTCTAAAAATGACCAAGAATCAGGAAAGCTGAGCAAAGACGGCGGCAAGAAAACAAACTGAGAGGAACTGGACGTTTGGGTTGTAAAAACACTCAGAGCCAGATTCTGATGACCCGGGCTAATTATACAGGTTTGAGAGTAAAGGGAATACAACACCTGGCTCATAGTATCATATGAGATCGACGGATGCCGAAAGCGGTGGCCGACTTACGGCTGACTTGGCGCCACGCTCCTTGGCCATGGTAAAGATGTCAATGTCAGGAGATGCCTTTGTGGAGTTGGCGTCGCAGGACACAAAGGCAATCCATGGCGTGGTTGCTGCGGCGAAAGAGATTCAATGGCGGGAACACGAATGAGCGCGCGACGCACTGGTTTCGTCACCAGCGCCATCTTCGGAAAAGTGAACGAGAATTCCCTTCCGGAGTGTCAGGACAGTAAGAGCGAGAGAATATTAACAATTCACCTGGGTAGGGGTCGGATTATTTGATTGGTTTGTAATGTCCTCCCACTCCGACCTGGGGACCGGGAGAGTCAGGAATCGATCGGGAAGAGTGGCGGGGAGACCCACCCGTTCGCGTACCACTGTAGGTGGAGTCTTGAAGTATTAGTCGCACCAACACTCTGAGTGACATTGGAAGGGAGTGCGGGAATGTAGGCTTGCACCACTAGCGCATGCAAGAATGCGACTAGGGGGATGCTGGATAGGATGGATAGAAGTGGCATGGTGGCGGTAGAGACCGTCGACGACGACGCTCCGGCCTTGCGGAGGTCTCCAGAGTTGTTCCTAGGTGACCTCGAGCTTAAAGCGTGGAAGTTCCGGTGTAAGCTTGTTCGGTTGTCAAAATCGGCCGAACCCGGGCTAGCCCTAGGCTACATTTCCAAATTTTACACAGTACAGAGTACCACACAAAGCACACAAGGTCATCCCTCCTGAACAACCTCCTTGACAGCAGTAGCAAAGATCTCACAGCCCGTCTCAAGGTCCTCTTGCGAGATGTTCAGCGGGGGGATGAACCTAATAACCTCGTACACGGAAGTGGTCAGAATTAGTAAGCCCTTATCCAAGCACCTTCTCGCTATTCGAGCTGCGAGACCCTTCGGCGCAGATGGGTTCGAAACAGGATCCCCAGAGGGGTATGATGGAGACGCAAACTCCACTGCAACCATTAACCCGGTCCCGCGAACATCGACAATGGTCGACTTGACTGTCGGATCATGGCGGAGACTATTCAATGATGCGAGCAGCTCTTGGGACCTGACGGACAGGCATGAGTATAATGCGCGTGCTCGGAGGAAATATGTACCGCGCTTGAACGTTGATCAAAATCTTCTCTTGTTCAAAAACCTCTGCTACAGCTACACCGGCTGCACAGCTGACTGGATTACCAGCATATGTACCTCCCTGTGAGACCGGATGAGATATGCAACTGTGGTATCATAAGGCAATGTCACCATCGATCCGGGCTTCAGTTTATCGGTCAGTTCCTTCCTGCTAACTATAGCACTTAGCGGGAACCCGTTCGCTATACCCTTTATCCCCCGCGTTAGTAATGAGCTTTATCTTCACGAGAATCGTACCTTGGCCATTGTCATGATATCTGGACGAACACCACTATATTCGATATTAAAAAGTTTCCCCGTCCTCCCAAAGCCACTTTGGACTTCATCGATTATAAGCAGGATACCATACTCGTCACAAATCTTCCGAATGCCTTGCAAGAATGCAGGGGGGGCAGGTACATAACCCCCTTCACCCAAAACTGGCTCAATTATAATGCCGGCGGTATCTTTTGGCGCAGACTGTTGCTTCAAGACCAGCTCAAGCTGGTAGAGAGAGAGTCTGACTAGTTCTTCCTCACTAGTATTGGAGGGAAGTCCCATTTGATGCCAAAACGGAAAAGGTATACTAAATACGCCAGACTACAGATGATTAGGATGCGGGTAACGCATGGCAATCCGTAAGGGGACCCACCATCAAAGGAAAGAAGCCTTCGCTGTATATAGTCTTGCTCTTCGTAACAGCCATGGCACCAAAAGTACGGCCATGGTATCCACCTATAGAAGCAAGGAGTGAGTGATAAGAGAGCTGAAAAAGAGGCCGAGCAACCTTGCATGCAGATGATATTTTGCCGTCCGGTAATTGTACGTGCCATCTTTAGGGTTGCTTCGACGGCCTCTGAGCCCGAATTCCAAAAGTAGAACGAGTCCAGAGACGAGTCAGGCATAAGTGGAAGAAGTTTCTCAATGAGACGAAGATACGGATGATGGAATGCTATGCTACACTGAATAGGAAGTTAGAAAACGAGGATAAGGGGTGAGATGAGCAAGTACTTGGCCGTGAACGAGGTTCATACACTGATCTGCGGCAGCTTTACTGACCTTGGGATGACAGTGGCCTTTGATGCGATCATAAGGTCTGTCGGGAGAAGGCAAAAACAACGCACTTACCAAGGTTAGTTACGCCGATCCCACAACTGAAATCGAGAACGCGGCGGCCGTCCTCGAAATGAAGATAGGAACCTTCGCCTTTGCTCATGATGCCCTCTGTCAATCGGCCGATTCCCGCGGTAACATGTCGTTGTCCAAGGGCGACCAAGTTGTCAGAGGGAGATGCCAGGCCTCTCGTATGTTGTTTGACTTGTGTGGACCGAGTTTTGCCAAGGCCACGGACTCTAGACGGGCATGATGAGGGATGCAATCATTCCAACAAGTAGAACATACACAACAAGAGCAGATCTGGTAGTTGTGTATGAAAGTTTGAACGTTCGTCTGGTGGCCAGCATTGTGCCCGAATGTTATCGCAGGTTGCAGGTCGAGCGAGATGGGAGAACAACAAAATGGATACAGTGTGGGTACTTATGTAAGTACTTAACTTAGTAGTAGTATCATGCCATCTGTCAGATTAAGTTACCGGTGGGAATCAGTCCATCAAAACCGTTCCGACTTCTATCATACGCCAAATGGCCGCGCAAAAACGTCTGCTGCACGACTCCTTTGAGTGTGAGCCCTTCGTACGCGGTGAGCTTGTTTTTAAATTGTAGCTGTTCTTTCGACACCTGGATGATTATGTTAGACGCGGAAACAAATCGAGAAGGACTCCTCGCCTTAAACTCGGCTTCCGCATCCCAAACCACCAAGTCTCCATCATAACCCACGGCCAAAGAACCCTTAGTCACATCAAGCCCTGCGTGCTTTGCCGTCCGTTTACTCATCCAACCGATAATTTGACCGAGTGTCGCTCCTCTCTCCGGCTTGCTGCCTTCTGTCCACAACAAACTCAACCCAAGACCAAGACCATGGATCCCTCCCCATGCACCCATAATGTCACCTTCGTCGACCTTCTTTAGCTCTGTGATGCAGGGGCTGTGGTCCGATACCACGCAATCAATGTCCCCGTTCAACAAAGCCTTCCAGAGTTGGTCACGGTTAGATTCATTGCGAATCGGAGGGCAACACTTGAACTCCGGGCGCCCGTTCGGAATATCGTTCGCGGAGAGGCATAGATAGTGGAAACAAGTCTCTACGGTTAATTTCAAACCTTTTGCCTTGGCAGCTCGGATGATCTCCAACGCAGCTGATGCAGAGAGATGTACAATGTGACACCGGAGCGAAGGGTATTTCTCTTGAAGCTGCGTGATCAACGCGATGGCATCTACTTCCAAGTTATCTGGTCGTGAGGCCAGGAAGGTCTCGTAACGTGTTGGATCTTCTGAAGAATGTGGGAGATCAAGATGATGAGGGGACTTCTCCAGCTCTGCATGGAACAACAGGACAGTTGATTCATGCTAAGGTGTTAGGTGAGTCGTGGCAGCAGTGCACATCCGACCCCTGCTGACCTCTATTTCCTTCATATGGGCGTGCAGGTCGTGTTCCGAAACACAGGGGAATTCCTACATACGGGTTAGTAGGCGCCACATCATTGGAACATCGTGTGTACCTCTACTCCGCTTTCTATCAGAAAGCATTTGAAACCTTTCACTCCACTAGAGATGAGGGGTTTGAGATCTTTCTAATGCACAATCAAAAAGTATGGTGGTGGTGGAGCATGAGGCACCCTACTTGGTTTCCTGGAATAGCGCCTCCCCAGAAGGCAACATCGGCCCAACATTGACCCTGGGCGGCCTTGCGCTTGAGATCCAAGTTTTCGACTGTCGTTGTAGGCGGGATGGAATTCAATGGCATGTCTACCACGGTCGTGATACCACCCGACACCGCAGCCCTTGTGCCGGTCCAAAAGCCCTCCCAATCTGTTCGGCCGGGCTCGTTCAAGTGTACATGTGCACTAGGAAGATCAGGTTTGGATTGTACGCCAGCGTGTGTGCATACTCTACAAGACCGGGAAGAACATGCTTCTCGCCGACATCGAGCAGCTCGGAATCGGGTTGATGTTCCGCGAGATAGCGCGGGTCGACGGACACGATTTTCCCTGACGCCCGATCGATTGTGATGGTCGCGGGTTGTGGCTCGGCGTGGGGCAAGAGCACGTTCTTGCTGGTGACTGTCAGATATCGCACTGTGGACATTGGGAGATAATCTAGTCGATAAGCTTCGGAGCTGTGCTGCCACTGGCAATTAATGTACGAGATAACCACGTGTTCGTTCTGGGCGACGACGACGAACTTATGTGGGCGAGCCTCGCGCAGTAATGACGAACAGTGCAGAAAACGCTGCGTCCATCGCGCTGGCCAGTCTTGCCTTTGAGGCGCCTTCAGCGCTGGACTCGCTGTTGTCTCCCAAGGGGCCCACGCCGACGACGCCAGTGACGCCATCCGATTCGGTTGTAGAGGAATCGGACTACAACGATGTCGCCCTCGAGGATGACTCGCGCTTCTCGACCGTACCGCTCTCGGAGCGCGCCAGTGTCGCATCAGACTCTGGCCAGGGAACCGCCAAGCTCGATCGACGGACCACCATCTCGTCCGCGCCATCCAAAGCACTGGCATCCCTCCGACAATTCGCACACAAGCGATCCTTGTCGAGCATCACCTCAGGCGAAATAACCGGCAGTAATATCCTCGCACGGCTTGGAATTCAGAAACTGCCAGAAGAAAATGCCAGTCCTGATGTACTGCGCGCCGCCGGCGATGGCCAACAGAAACTTCACGAGGAGTTCCTTCGCCTTCACAATGAACGGCGCGCAGAAACTGCACCCGACCAAGAACATTCCATCGATTGGGGTTAGTCTAGACCCCCGCCTGTGAACCTTGAACTAATCCGACTCACCTAGATTTCTGGGGTGCGGTCATATCTGGTACGTCCTGCCCGTTATCCAAATTGTGTCCTGATGCATTCAAACAGATTATCAGGCATATGCCGCTGCCAACTCTGAACAGCTCGCCAAAGCAATAGAAAAAGGAGTGCCGGATACGCTGCGAGGAATGGTGTGGCAGTTAATGTGCGTACAACACCCAGTATCCGGTCCGCGGCTTTAACGCTTTATGATAGGGCAGCGTCCAAGGATTCTGAGCTTGAGAACACGTACCTGACACTCCTGAAGGAGAACAGCCAACATGAAAAGGCGATCACTAGAGACCTCGGGAGGTTAGATTCCTAAGCCGTTCGGCATGGAGGTATACTTTTCTGAACCACAGCCATTAGAACGTTCCCCCATCACGAGTTTTTCATAGATGGCCAAAGTATAGGGCAGGAAAACTTGTTCAATGTACTAAAGGCGTATTCACTGTGAGCCCTTGCCAGTGTCTTTGAGCGACGCGGCGCAGTGCTTCAACAACTTGCCCAGGTATGACCCTCAAGTTGGTTATTGTCAAGGGCTATCCTTCATTGTCGCAGTACTCCTCCTAAACGTGAGTCCTTCCTGTATTATAGAAAGTCTCGTCAACTGTAAAAAGATGCCAGACGAACAGGCATTTTGCCTCTTGGTTCGCTTGATGCATACATATGATCTGCGAGGTCACTTTCTTCCTGAAATGCCCAAGCTCCAATTGCGGCTCGTAAGTCCCTTCACTCTCCACGTTGTATAATGCTCATCTTTCCTAGTTTCAGGTAAATCCAGAGTCGTGCTTGGATCATCGACCAACCTAAGACCATGCAGTTTGATAGATTGATTGAAGAGCTGCTACCCGTATTGCACCTGCATTTCCTGCGGCAAGGCATTAAATCCAGCATGTTCTGCTCGCAATGGTTCCTCACCCTATTCAGCTACAGGTGCGTTACCCAACATGCGCCTATTGCCATCAGCTTGACAAAGGGACCAGATTTCCATTGGACATCGTATTCCGGATATACGACAATTGCCTTGCAAATGGAATCGAGGCCATATTTGCATTCAGCATTGTGCTGTTACAGAAAAACGAAGATGTCCTGCTCACACTCAAATTCGACGAAATCTTGGGCTTTTTCAAAACAAATGTGCTCGAGCGATATAAGGCAAGTAAATTTTCGCTTTTGCTTTAATCGAGCGCGCGAGCATCATCGACATAATGATAGATTGAATCTTCGGGTGATAAAAAAGAAAGTGGCTCGCCGGCCTTGTACAACGTCGACGAGCTTGTACTAGACGCTGTTTCCTTAAGGATAACACCCTTCATGTTAGATGCCTATGCGCATGAGTATGCCGATCTAGTGAGAGCGCGAGAGGCCCACGCCATTGAGATGGACGCGCTCCGGAATAATAACCGAGCGCTTGCTGCAAAAGTGTAAGTGCCCTAGGTTCCTGTACCAAATAATTTATCGACGTGCCCCTAGCAAAGAGCTCGATGCGAGCCTTGCTCAATTGAATGCTGAACATGTGGATGTGCTGGTTAGCCGCTACCCGCATGCCAAATCCTCTGTATCTCACTAGAATTAGAACCAACTCGTAATGGCCCGGCTCCGCAGCGAGGAAATAGAGGAAGAACTTGTTCGCTACAAGCTCCTGTCAGTTCCATCACACAAAACGCGGCGCTGAGCGTTAACCATCTTCGTCGTTCAGGTACGCAGAGGCAATGCACCAAAACGCGGATGCCATGTCATCCAATCGTCTCTCCAAGACGCAAGTAAATCGCGGAAGAGGTGGAAGCTCATAACCTTGGTCTACTTTACATGGTTATCTTGACTACGTATACCATTGGAACCAAACCACTCTTGGTGTGCTGCTAATCACATACGCCCCTTTAGTCAATCCTTGCTGGTCCTCTGTGCCAGCTGGATCTAAAA
>JBBPKG010000074.1:24473-44468 GCA_038089115.1 Fistulinella cinereoalba | reverse complement strand
TCAATCCTCCAAAACACGTCACAGTTGGGTCTCAGGCACATCCAGCCTTGTTCATAAACAAACGGACTATGCTCCCCACAACTTTTGCATCGCTCGCTACATGTACTCGCGGAGGGAGCTTCTGAACTCGGAATGGGTTTTGGGGAACAGGGTATAAGGTTTTTTTGCAGGGCCCACCACGGATCGTCCTGGCCTTCGCACCACTGGAATGCGAATTTCCATCGGATGATACGTCCAATTCCGTCACGGGCAAACTGGCGTTCCGCTGGTTGTTGATTAGATTAAGTTGATCACCAATTTGTCAAGAAAACTGACCCCATGCATGAGATACCCAATATAAGCCAAGCACAACATAGGTGTAGTTGTGCGAAGTAAGATCGTACGGAAATAGGGCATATCTATCATCGGCAAGAAGGACGATAGGCAGTCGAGCTTCGCATGTCTTGAGTAAAGCACGGACTGACTTGTCTGTGGCTTCCTGATCTTGATCTGTGTGGTAACGCTTGGGCCCTCCACGAACGTCCGTCACAGACTCAGACTTGCCACCCCTGTGCTGAGAGTTTGAACACGCCCAAGCGCAGTCCACATAAATCAAACAAACCCATGTGAAATGATTAGTTTTCCGCCGTGGTGGAATACATCGCGGCTGCAATAGTTTAGAATGTAAGATAACAACCATAAAAACACGCACCTTGCAGCATGTCCCCCAAGAAGGTAACCTTTGACAATGTCATCTTTGAAGTACACACCGCCATGATAGGCGCGAAAATAGTGCAAAGTCTCGCACACCTCTTGGCGAGACTTGTCCACGGTCAGTTGGCAGATGACAGCTCGCAAAAAATCTGATTACCTGAGCCCATATACGTGGAGGAGCAGGAACGGAAGGCTTGAGCATGATTGCCGGAAGTTCGGAATTTGCCGCTACGACATTTTCCTCCTCCCCGTCGCCATCTATTTGCCCACCGAGGTAGCTGAATTCCATTTCAGGCTCCCTATCCTCTGGTTGAGTCCAGTCTTCCACGCGCGACATGACCCTGTCTTGCATCGTCTCTAGTGCGTCCTTCGCGGCATCTCGCAACAGTTGATCTGCATATTGTAGAGAATACACTGAGGTTCCACAGCCGGGCGCTTCATTGTTTCTGAGTAGTTTCCGTGGAAGGGGTCGTAACGCCGTAGGGTCAGGTCCGAGGGGTTCCTGAGGGCCGTCTGACAGGTTTCCGTTGGACACCGCAAATCCCGTTCCAGATTCGAGTCGAGCACGCTTCTGTCGCCCTTTTGGTTTTGAAGCATCAACGGCAATCACGGGCTCTGCAAGGCCATTTCCCCGAGCGTTGGTCGACCCGGATCCACCTCCTGGTTCGCCACATTGGGGTGACGTTGATGCTCGACGCAATCGCTTGTATGCCCGAGGTCGAAGTTGTCTAACCGACTCGGCCGTTCGCAGTTTTTTAGGCTTGACAAGTTCACAGGGTGACGTGGCGGAGACACCCTGGTAGTTCCGACTGTCGGTGGGCAGATCAATATCGTGTTCGCCCCGGACACTGGATAAGGGAGCGATGCCGTCAGGCAGCATGCCTGTAAGAGGTGAATGAGGCTGAGAGCCCCCGCTTCCCTCGCGGCACCGCTCGTTTGCTGTAGATTTGTGGGTTGAGTTTTCCCTCTTTTTATCCATTTGCTTTTCCGCCCCAAGCGTGCCTTGCGGCTGGTGACAAGGATCAACTGCGAGTCTTTTTGGAGGATGAGAGACAGAGTCGACAGCAAGTACTACTCGAGCGTCGGACAGCTCCTTGTCGTGCTCTTCGGATGCGTCAAAAGGCGTGGTAATCGGGGGTTTCTGAGAGTTCGCTTTACGTTTCCGCTTTGTAGATGGTAGACCCTTGCTTGGTTTCGCTAGTCGTGTATCTTTAGGAGGGCCGGTGTCGAAAGCAGGCCCCAGTCGAGTTACAGTCACGGAGCCGCGCTTGGTACGGTGGGATCCACTGGCTAAGCTTGTCTCCAAGTTTCCTGTCAAAGCGAAGTATCAATTTGCGGATCCCGCTAAGCATTTGAAAGTGAGTCAGACCTCCACCTGGGGGCTTGGCGGCAGTTTTAACTGGACAGCAAACCCCAGTTGACGCAGATGCTTCACTGGCACTCTGACGGGACGAAGACTGGTTACGTCGACGTTTGGAGTTTCTGCCCTCGCGGTCCATTCCTGAGCGCGACCGCCGCTCCACACTTTTGTCTTTGAGCTTGAGACTGTCAAGTCCATTTCTGAGGAGAGACTCGGTGGCTCGACGCTGCGTGTCCGTAATAACCGAGTTGGTGCTCCCGCCGCGCCGCAACCCTGCGGATAACAGAAGCTGGTAGTCAAAAAAATGGGCGTATAATGTTTGGCCTTCATCCGTGGGCTCCAGTATGTGGTCTTCCGGAATGTTGAGCGCGAAATTTGCCCACTTCTTAGCTGCCGCTGCCGCCTACAAGACCTTTAAATGAGTCAAAGGCGGCAGATTGCGGGCACACACCTGGCCGTTCTCTTGCATTGCAGCGACAAACTTAGATATTACTTCGTGAGCCCGTGGACGTGGCCTACCCGTCGACTCATACTCAGATATATAAGTCCTAAGGGGCTCATCCTGCAGAAGGGATGTGTCGTCGACACTCCTGGGCAACTTCATGAGGACCAGCTCGCAGGCAGCGTTCAGAATTTAAAGCAAACTTGAAAGGACGCGAGGTTCGTCTCCGACGCGACGCGTGCAATTAAAGGTCAAGTCCGCGCGCAGACCTGCCAACCCTTTTCGGGGTTTCCTCGCTAAGTCCACCAAGGTAACCCACACAACCGAGTTGCGCTGACCACAAAAATATTGGGCCATATATGTAGCCAGTAAATATCCAATGGTGTGGTCACTCGTAGAGTGAAGTCTAATTTGCACAAGGAGTGAAATTACATTTATTTTGAAGCTAATGCGTGCTGGAGCGCTTCATACACATCCGCCTCTATCCGGGCCTCCAGCCTGTCCTCTTCGGAACCATTGCCGGAAGCAACCCTCAAGGCCTCCTGAAGGTTGGCACGAACAGCCTTTAAACTAAGGGTTAGCCTTTGGGTTGAACATGGCTAGATGAAGTAATACCTCGGCTGAGAAAGACTCGAGGGGTGCACCCTCCACCACATTGATGGTCAATTTATTGCCCGGGTGAACGTTGGCAAAACCGCCAGATACTGCAGGAATTAAAAACAGCGCCACACGGATTCCGTACAACTTACCGAACCACTTTTTCGACGTGTTTCCAGGCTCGATGACTTCCACGACGCCGGGGCGGAGAGGTTCGATAGAAGGCACGTGGTTCGCAAGGATACCCATGTCTCCGGATGCTGCTGCAATGTTCACTTGGACGACATCCGCCGAGGTGAAGATGGCCTGGCAAGAACCGTCAGAAGCGTAGGCGCGAACAATGCTATGACTGACCTGGTGAGGGAGTACCAGAGAGAGTTTGATTTTATCGGAAACCTCAGCGTAGCTACGCTTCTGGGAGCCGAGTACGGACGGGACGCGTCTGGCAGCGGATGAAAGCAGACGCAAAGCAGACATTGCTGTGGAATTCAAGTGACGGTGTGCAACTTGAAGGCTGTCTACTTCGGGCAAAGCCGGTCAAAGCCATCACGTGACCCGGCCCAAAAGATTCAGTTGATTAGTCATCATCGTACATACAAAGAATGTGCACAAGATGTCAACTATAGTCCATGATATCCCCAACCCAAAGATATTGCTGCCATCATGGCTCAAACTTAGATTCATTCAGCCCATTAACGCGTGATCGGGAGTAATCTTGGGGAAGAAACTGTGGAACACGCAAGACGCCCCTCTCGCTGGAGAAGATCCGTCAAGCATTTCTATTAACCCCTTTATTGGCAAGTGAGAGACATACATTTCATCGACCGCAACCATGAGGTCGTAGTTAATCTCCTGACTGACCACCGAATCAAATTTGTATGAGGGGTGAGATCGAACAAACTCTCGCATCCAGCTTGCCGTCGTCAGCAGCGTGCCTGGCAACATCAGGATCGGAGGGGTCAAGAAACGAAAACACATAAATACGGACCATTTGCACGACGACGAACCAAATCAACGTATTTGTTAATTTGGTTTCTTTCGGATGGCTCTGTGTCGAGCGTCTCAAGGTATGCCTCAACAAGTTTGATCAGTCCTGGAAATGCGCCCTGTGATAACTGAGCAGATTGCAACACAGGGCAGGTGCACTCAATACCGACCTTTCCATTGAAGATCTCATCCATCGACATTTCTTCATATTCGTCCTCCACGGGAGAGTCTGTGACCGCAGACTGATGAAGGAGAGGAGGAAAACAATTTCGCAACTTCCGTTCCTTCTGTGGCAGTCCGTTTTGCCATTCGACGGGAGAACACAATCCAGATGATGACGGAGTGCTCATTGCAGGGGATATGTAGCCTGGTGGCAACACATTTTTGCGAAAGAAGAACTTGCCTGTACGAGCGGCATCTCGTTTTTGCGCTCTTTGCATGTTCTCGTCAACCTTGAAGGATACTTTACTGCCTGAAACCGGTGGAAGACGATAATAGACACACCTTAGAGATGGGAATGTAGAAATTCAGGTTAAAAGCAAGGATAGCTCTGGATAGCAATACAACAAAAACGGCAAATGCGGCATTCTCAAAGTCGGTTAGCTGCACCTCCATGCTGCGAAACTCGACTCGCCAACCAATGGAAGATTTGGGGGGCGGTGGTTTGAATCGAAGAGTTTGCCAATTAGTAGATTGGAGATTCTTGACAATAGCCTTAGTAATGGTATGGCGTATCCCACAAAGCAGGTGATGCTTACTTCAAAGTGATCGCTACTAGTCTCGTCATCCTGGTCAATGGTCTCCGAGAAAATGACCAAAGGGTCACGGATAAATATGTGGGCTATATGCTTGGAAAGCAATTCGTCGATACCTTCAAACATGCTACGATGAAACATTCATATCAAGATCCAAGATTCTATGCACACCATAGTCAACGAGACGCGCGTAGATCTCTTGGTCATATGGCACATTGGTGTCATTGTACGCTGGCTTGTTGTTCCAATCCGTTGATAGATATAAGTCGACACTGTCATAGCGCGACTTTGGAATCACGTATTTATCGTTTTGCAAGGGCTGGGAGGCGGTGGAATGAACCACAAAATAAACGTGGCAAGAAGTTGATCGACTTACCACACATCCGCGCTCTTCCGCGGTGCGGTCATCCACGCTCCCGGCAATAACATTCCAACGACAGTCGACGTCGGAAAGATAACCACGCCAGATAGGACTGGCAGCAGACAAGGCGAGCTAGTAGATAACATACAGCCACGATATATGTCCGCGGTGAACTATACATACCATGATGGGGCCAATAGGAATTAGGGCATCGTACATACGCCTCGCCTCTTCAACATTGCAGCTCTGAAATGTGAGTTGTAAACAGCAGCAACCCATGCCAAAGCCCATAGCGTCCATGTAAATATGGTCTATTAAAGCTGCGCCGTTCTTGGCCTCTGCACAGTAAGGCAAATTTCATTTGAGCCTTTTTCGCAAAAGGAAAGGCTCACCAGAATCCTCTGGGTACAGAGAACGCTGCCATGGTATGGTTGGGTCGACGAACGGCCTC
Organism: Fistulinella cinereoalba; assembly: GCA_038089115.1. Taxonomy (NCBI): domain Eukaryota; kingdom Fungi; phylum Basidiomycota; class Agaricomycetes; order Boletales; family Boletaceae; genus Fistulinella; species Fistulinella cinereoalba. Next base: position 38,822 of record JBBPKG010000074.1, on the reverse strand, counting down.
GGTGTCCTGTGATCGATGAAAATGGGAAGATTGATCGCAACCTTTGAGCGTCTTCGACTTCGAATGTTGGCCGTAAGGGTGCTGTCACACAATCATAACCGAGCGAGGAAACGACTAAAAGGGGTGGCCTACGGGAAACGTGCGTGTGGATTGGTTATCTCTTCTGGCAAAAATAGGCTATGGCTGGACTTGGCGCTGTCAGCGCTGAAATGGGGTTCGGTAAATATACCGGGTGCGCCCAGACGGGGGAAAGAGGTGACCGTGATGGGCACTTCATTCGCGTGGAGATACCGCCTGGCAAGTAAGCGTCTGATGACGAGATGAGGTAGAGTAGGCGAGGGAGGGTATGGGGTGCTCACCTATAGTGCATATTGGATTCGACGGAAAGCAGGTCTTGAATGGAGCCCGTGTAGGGAGCTCCGGGCGTCGACTCCAGCATGTATCTCCCATACTCGGGGTGAAATGTTGGGACTGAGATGATACTGCAGGGGTTACTTGCTTGTTGGATCAGGAGGGAAGCGGGCTTACGAATCCGGGGTATCGCTCTTGAGGTCTGCGACAATTTTGCTGAGCTCGGCGAGAATCTCGGTCTGGCGGAGAGAGAGCTTGGCATTCTTTGCTTGGTCATCGAACGCGATGACCATGTATTCGATCTGCAAGTACAGGTGAGGAGGGGCGGGGGCACACTGGACTAGTGTGCAGTACCTCGTCGCCCCAGAGGAGTTCGTCCCCGTGCCTATCCTTGACCCTGTCCCAGGTGTGGAGGAACTGGGTGATGCCGTGCTCCCTAACATGGTTGGCATGCTTGCTTGCCTCTTCCCATGTGAGGGGTGTTCCGAGATACAGGAGACCCATGGCGTCAGATAAGTAATGGATTGCGCAACCTGGATGATTACGGGGGACACGGGAATAAAAGCAGGAGGATGGAAAGTACCGCAGGACGATAATGATATATCGGATTTCGCGGCCTAACTGACATCCTTACTCATGCGCACGCAACAACCCGGCCCGACCGCGACATGCGATTTGTAAGAGTGTTCGGGCAGACCAAACAAGGCAACTTGGCCCCTTCAATTCTCATGCCGTATTCTCCACATCCGCAAGTACTATATAGGCATCTATATACTGGCGATGGCATTCTCGGCTATATCGGTGCATGTACCAGAGGTCACCAGCAGGATGGCTATGTGGGCGCCGGATATCTCCACATCATGCCAGGCGAGTGTCCAAATATCAGCCGTTTCCTCCGTTAGTAGTCCACTTGAGGATTATCTTCAACGCAAGTAAAACGTGCCTCAGCGCACGTGTCCATGCCTCCTCCTGGCTAAACTGCAGCTTAACCGAGGCCTCCCCGATCTTGTCCTTGACTACGCTGCCTATCCATCAGTCCCGCTCGTTTTCAAGTTACCAGCATGCCACTCACTGATGCGGAAAGTCAACACTCGCATCCTGCGACTTGACCCAGTCCATCAGTTGTTTCAGACATTCCAAAAAAGCAACCATCGCAAAGTCAAACCGGCGATTATGCAACAGCCGGCCAAAGTGAAGATCGCCCGAACCATACAGCTCGTATGTCACTTTGTCACCTGTCATCCGCTCAATCCGCGAAAATGACCCCATTGGAATTAGACGGTAGCTGTAAACGCATGTCAGTATGCAATGTTTCCGTTGAATTGATGACGCCATGCTTGGTAAACGTAAAATCCAGTTTGCGCGCGATGGTATGTAGTAACAATAGCGTCTGCCCCCAAGCCGCATTTATCTCGGGCCATTCCACCTGTACTGCTTCGAGAACTTGATAGAACAGAGTAGCAATGCCACCCACTGGAACGCCGGGGACACGGCCCAGCCGTAAACCATTTATCGTCCCAAAGACACCATCGTGGCCGATACAGAATGCATCATTATAAACGTTGGTGCGCTCCAGTTTTTCATATGTTGCGTAGTCCGTGGCATACGCAGCTCGTAAAGACGCAAGGAGAGCAGCCTGGACTGCAGAGGCAAGCTGATGTTCATTGTGGTTACGCCAGAACCTGCAAAGCCATCAGCACTCGTTGCAATGAACTGGAAGAGTGACTTACTCGTCTTCCTCCTCTTCAAGTTCCCTTTCCTCCATTTCCAACGTACGCAGCTCCGCATCGAGTTGATGTCTCTCCTGCTCAGTTATCCTCAGTTGCTCGAGTGCGAGGCGCTCTTCTATTTTCAAATTCTCGATCTTCTCCTCTGCTTCATGTTTGCTCATGTCCTGGCTCTCACGTTCCTTTTCCTTTTTCAGCTCCTTTTCAAAGGCAATATAGCCGTCACGCTCCTTCTTGGTTTCATCTAACTGTCTCTGGAGGGAGGAAAGAAGGATCTGCGTGCATTCCGCACAAAGCGGATGATCGATGTCGGTACGAGTCGTCAGTAAATTGAAGAGACGCATGGTGGAGCGTAAATGATGTGATATAGGTGTCGGATTCGGCTGATCGGGTTCAGTCTGCGATGGTCCTGATGGTGGTGACGGTGGTGTTGGTATCCCCTTTGATAAAGCATTGGGAGAAGCCGCAGGCCTGGGTGCAGCATGAGGGGGTAAAGGGGACGGTACGTTGCGTGTAATGCTGTCCGGTAAAAGCACAAAGGACTCGTTCGGAGCCGGATAGCTGCGCTGGGGTTGTTTTCCTTGCGCACACGACGAAAGGGGCGGTAAAGCTTCTGCATTGTCTGAATGTTTTGCATGCTGCCATGCGGCTTTGGCCGGGGGGGGCGAAGGGAGGTGTGCCAACTGGTCGGCTTCTGACATATACCTGACACGTGTATAAGGTGCCGGTGGGAGGGATGCCGCAAGCGTGTCATACTGAGAAGGCGAGATGTCTACGAGAGACGCGTCAAGCTGATATCCGGTGCCCTGAGCGGATGCCTGCGTACTGATGGAACCAACTGCATACCTGTAGAGGCTCTTTGCACTGCTGACAGACGTAGTTCATTTCGCCTTAGAGTGTGCTTGACGATCTGGCAAAGTGTTGTAACGGGCCCACTTGAATGGAAGCAAATGGAGTTGCGAACACGTGCCGGTCCCAAGTTGTCACCCCCTGTACAACATTCCGCCTGAGCCACCACTCGCTTGTCTTCGAGTCAACAAAGCTAACAGTGGTTACATTCTGCAGCCTTCCAGCGGTGACGTCAAGGTTAGTGTCAGCCCAGCTCGCATTTCACCATAATCTTATGGCGAACTTATATCGTCGAGCTCCATGATTTCATGAAATTTCGAAGTCACCTTTCATTGATGCAGTCCACAACGACTCGTGTAAAAAACGCGTTCGTCGATGCCCGTTTTACGGAAAACACGCGCCATACTTGTCATTCCTGTCTACGCTCGATTGCATCAATGAATCCTCCCTCATCGATTCGTGGCAATCCATACCCTCCGCGACTGCGTCTGATGGCACACCCTGCATTTCCGTCGACTGGGATTGGAATTTGTGATGAGTGCAAGTTTTCCACTCTCCCTGTGCGGCCATATGACACCCGCATATAAGAAGCGCCAAGTCCCCCTCGTTCGCCTCATAGCCAGATCATCCCTGTGCCCCGACACTATCGGGCGCGCAAATATCTCATTTCCCTTGTTCTTCATCCCAAACCCATGTGTACATGGCCTCTCGACTCTTTGCGCTTCTCATCGGAATCGACAACTACAAATCCGGAAGGATTTGGAACCTCGAGGCTTGTGCTGACGACGTTCGTCGGATGAAGCAATGGCTTGTGCAAGACCTCCAGGTGCCTGGCGCCAACATTTCCCTCCTTATTAACAAGGAAGCTACTAAACGTCGCATCGAGGACGCTTTCATGAGCCACCTCGTCAACAATCCCGCAATTTCACAAGGAGATGCTATCCTGGTCTATTTCGCTGGTCATGGCAGCAGCATGCCTGCGCCTCGAAATTGGTGCGAGGGCAAACCACGCTATGTCCAGGTTCTTTGTCCCTACGACCATGATACAAAGGGTCCCGAGGGTCGGGTTGCTGGCATTTCGGATCGCTCCCTGTGCTCTATGCTCGGTGAACTCTGTGCCGTAAAGGGTGACAACATCACTCTCATTCTGGATTGTTCGTTCTCGTCACCGCAGTTGAATGGGAAGGGTCATGATCGACGTGGTGTGCGGTGCACTCCCACTGAGAAGGCCCGGAAGGAGGACCTATTTAGCGGTCTGTGGCGGGGTGCGATTGGGAAGAGGTTCAACGGAGAGCACGGATTTTACCAGGATGACTGTTCCACACACATCCTCCTGGCAGCGTGCAAACCTGGCGAGATGGCGATGGAGTGGAAAGAAGGGGGGCGGCTTACGCAGGAGTTCTTGGCGATGAAAAAGGCAGTCCCCATCCACCAACTCAGATATGTCGACCTCTCAGAGCGCTTCCGGCCGACCGGCCACATCGCCCAACACCCCGTCTGCTTGGGTCGGCATAAAGACCGTATTCTCTTCGATGGCATCCCCTTCGTCCCAGACCTGAATTTTGTTCCAGTGGAAGGGGGCAAAGACGGGTTGCGCCTGCACATGGGTGCGATCCATGGCATCGTTGAAGGAACAGAGTTCAGCGTCCACTCCCACAACCTCTGCGGATCATTGAATCCGTCGCTTGACAACTTCCGCGTGTATGAAGTACACCCGACATGGTCGCTTGCCAGACGTAAAAGCATCAACAAGCGTGGCGGGCGAGGGTCCTGGGCACGCATTACACGCTGGAACGCACGCACCCCCTTTCGGGTTTATATGAAGAAAACCTGTTCATCTATTTTCCGTCACCTTTTCTGCCGTCCAAGCGCCGATGGGCTAGACGGAATCCCTGTCAAAGAAGGCCTCAATATCGTCGAGGTGGAAAACTCCACGTTGGCGGATATATCCGTTGGGGTACACTCTCGTGCTGTTCGGGTGCAGACCCTCAATCAGCTTGCACCACCGCGCCGTCCTGTGCTGAAAATAGAGAAGAAAGACAAGGAAAGGTCGGCGCTTATCCTAGACGAAGCCGCACGCTACCACATGCATCTTCATCGTACGAATCCCGAGAATCCGTTCCGAGATCACCTTCAATTGGAACTGTATCTCCTGGATCCTCGTAGTCGAGGACGAATCGGGCAGAATCTTCTCGTCAGCGGGAAGACTGACCTCGTGCGCACCAGCCCACTGGGTGATTCGTACGTGGTTGTCCTCCGTAACCACACCGACAGGGATCTATGGCCTTATTTGGCGTATATGGATTCCAATGGTGTCGATATCCACCTTCTATATCACCCGCGGCCCTCCTCGCATACCCCGACACTTCCGAAGCACGGAAGTCTGGAAATTGAGCTGAGTTCCTTGTCCCTACCCCAACTGGACTCCGGCTTCTTGAAACTGTTCGTATCGACTTCGTACACCTCTTTAGGGATCCTGGAGCAGAGTTCAACGCCTATCCAACCGTCTCACTCGGAGCTCCACATCCCGCGACCTCCTCAAGACGGATCTGATGGACAGGAGTGGGATACAGCCCTTGCTGTAGTTAATTTTTCAGATGCGACTTGAGAGTGGTTCTCAGCAGGGATAGGAAATAGGGTGCGCATTTTTATTGGAGACCGATCCACGGGATGGACTCGGCGCAACACGCCTACGTAGTTTAAGCTATTGTGGTGTTTGTCGAGCATCGAGGTTGTGCTGTAATTCATATGCTACCGTTCGTTGAGTAGTACATTTCAGCCAGCAGGCCGCCCCTTACTCTCGGCACAGCCACGACTATTCGTGTGCGCCTCGGAGAGTAATCGACCAAGTCCACTGGCATTCCGAGTTCGGTGCCAGCTCTTATTAGTTTCTCAGTTCGACCCAAGTCCGCTTTCTAGCTATCCTGTGAGGTTGATTGCATGAAGACAGAGCCCGAGGCCCAACGCTCGCATCCAGATCCGCCGTCTCAAGAGTCTGCCAGTCTCCTCAAGCGCCTTGCCGGCCCCTCGTCCACCAAGGCTGGGTCCGTTCGGGGATATCTATGTATGGACCACATGAAAAACTGACATAATTCGACCCCGCCCAGGCTGGTACAGGACCAAAATGAGATCAACCGCATCATCGCGGAGGTCTCAAAAGGTTCCAAATTCTATGAGGCAAGCATCACCTGTCAGCGCGCTTTCTGGCAAATCCAAGTCATCTGGCTCCTCCCCCTACGTTAGAACGAGAAGAGAAAGGACAAGGAACTGTCCGGAAGGATCGCCAAGATTCTCCAGCAACGCGAAGAGGCCTTGTTGGGAGTAAACATTTGTGCGTGGTCTTCGTTACCATTCTCCACCAGCTTTCCCTGACGTGAATCCAGGTGCCGTAGAACGGCAGGTTGATCATATGGTAATGCAGACGGTTACTGCGGGTTTCTTGAATGGACTCATTTATTCATCAGATCGAAGAACTCGAAGAGGAGCGTGACCTTGGCCAGACCATCGTGCACGTCGACATGGACGCATTTTACGCCAACGTAGAACTTCTTCACGACCCATCTCTTGAGGGGAAGCCATATGGTGTACGTGATAGATACTTTACTTTCCTACCTCGAACCATCGACCGAGCAATATGGCGATTCTTCAGGTCGGTGGCGGAGTTCTTTCTACTGCATCTTACGAAGCTCGCAAGTACGGCGTTCGTTCAGGGATGGCGGGTAAGCTGAATTTAGCTTGGTCTGACCCTCCATCCCTTCATGACCAGTGTAGAATTCGTTGCAAGGAAACTCTGCCCTGATCTCATCGTTGTCAGGCTCAACTTCCAACGCTACTCTGAAATGTCCCAACGGTGTATGAAAATCTTTCGAAGGTACGACCCCAACATGTTTGCGGCCGGATGCGACGAGGGGTACCTAAAGTTAGTGGCAGGGTGGTCCCATGTTGCTGATGGACTGACGGCACACAAAGTATAACACAGTATTGCCTAGATCATCAGGTGGATGCGGAGACCTGTGTACGAGAAATGCGCGCCGCCGTTCATAGCGAAACACAACTAACGGTGAGCGCCGGCATCGCGCCTAACAAGGTTTGAAGCTGCCGCCCTATGTTACTATTCAAAGTAACACTTATCCAGATGCTGGCGAAGGTAAATGGTTGGTTTACTTCGCTGGTCACTGACCATTCGACATGATCCAGATTTCTTCGGATAAAGTGCGCGTATTTTCATCATCTTGGTAGGATTTCTTGTTTAAGCCTCGCCGCAGAACAAGCCCAATGGACAGTTTTATCTTCCCTTCGACCCTGACGCCATCAAAACATTCATGCACGACTTGTCCATACGTAAAGTGCCTGGTGTAGGCAGAGTGAACGAGAGACTCCTCGATGCTATTGGGATCAGAGTAAGTCGAAAGGCTGGCGTCACCGTTTACTGTTTCTGGCTACTCAATACATCTGTCCAGAGCTGTGGTGACATATATGCCCACAGAGCAACCCTGTTTTTAATGGATAATCATTTTGGCTTGCGATTCCTGCTGAAAACATATCTCGGGATAGCTTCCAACGTGGTCCAGCCAGGCAGACGAGAAGAACGAAAGAGTATAGGAGCAGAGAGGTAATAATGGGTCCATTATATGTTATTCAGATACTGAGTGGGGAACAGAACATTCCGTGCCTTGAGCGATAAACAACTGATACTTGGAAAGCTCGAGGATGTTGCTGACGAACTTGCGAGGGACATGGTCTCAGGCGGTTGGACGGGGAAGACTGTCACCCTGAAGTACAAACTTGATACCTATCAAGGTATTGTTAACGCTCATGCAGGTTACTTTATGATAAGTCTTCTTTGAGTATTTACCAGAGCCAAATCATTTGACCGCTGGGTCAGCCGGAAGAAGGAAGACCTCTTTTCTGTAAGAGGGTCTTCACGAGAATGTCAATATTTGGAGTCTGATTCAGAGGATAACAGATTGGCAGGGAGCTTTTACTTCCGGAACTGCCGCTAACGATTCGATTAATTGGGTTGCGAGTAACAAAGCTCAAGGACCTACATGCTGCCGAACCAGTAGGCGGGATAAAGGATGTAAGTGCCGACAAGATTATTGAATGGGAAAACTCTACAACACCCTGCTAGTTTTTTGAGACCTCGAATTCGCCTCGGAAGAAAGCGAAACTGGAAGTGGATATGGAAGAACAGCTTGAACATGCACGGGAGGACGATTCAATGCCAGGATTCTACGAAGATGAAGAGCTCGAAGAGGACTACCTCGAATATGAGGATGAAGCAGTTGAACCCCCCAACGAGACACCATCGAAATCGCATTCTAAACCGCACTCGGATGCTAAGGCCCCAAATTCTATGGGGAAGTCCACAGGCACCGCACGAACATTCGAGACACCGGGTTCGAGTCTTTCTGACCAAAGCCAACACACCTGCCCCATCTGCAGCAAGCAACTGAAGACGGACAACCAGGGTCTTAATGCTCATATTGACTTTTGCTTGAGCAAGGGGGCGATCTTAGAAGCACAAGTTGATGCAAACAGCCCGAAGAAACTATCGCCCACGGGTCCAATCAACGGTAGTCCGAGTAGTAGCAGGTTGAAACGGAAGAGATAGGATTGTCACGTGACAGTAACTACTGTCCTCAGCCTAATAGTCTGAGCTTTTAGATGTACATAGTGTACTGCGACGAGCATGCTAGCATGTCGTGCCCTCCGCAATCCAGGTGCACCCGTTCGCGCGTTGCTTCGTTCCAGACGGGTTCGAGGCAATAGAAGATCTCTCGCAAACATTGCCTCTTCCGAGTCCCAGCAGCAGGCTGACTCCCCCCCAGACCGGGAGCGCGTACGGATATTGTTACAAAAAACCGCGTCTCTCTTACCACGGACTCTCTCTACCGCAGAAGCCGCAGTGGGTCCAGAGTCATCCCACTTCTGGCGCAATGTACTCGACAGATCCATCGCAGAACTGAGTACTGACTCGGAACGGGTGTCCTTGAAGGCAACTATTGCTGGTGAGCAGTCTTATGAATGATTCAAATTTCTATTCGCTCTTATATGCCATTCATGCAGTCTGCGGTTTCGACAAATGGGCTCGTTCGCGTCACCTTGTCGTCGCACTACTGGAGGACCCTTTCGGTTCTGATCCTACCTATAGCGAGATGTTGCGTGACCGGTGGAAAGACGCGCCTAGCTGTGTAAATATCGAGTAAGCACCTCATGTCGTCTGGTTTGAAAATGACCTATAAGACACAGGTACGGCAAACCCGCCGCGTTTTCTGGGGAGCTCTCTAGCCCATCAAATTGGTTTGGACGGTTCCCGTGTCCTATTCGGCTTACCGAGCTTCCCGACCTTTCGGCCTTGCCTAGCACCAGCGACGAGACGGACATTCTCCTCTTGAATAGTGACGTCCTAGTGCTACTCTGCGACCCCGTCCTCACACCTCTTTCTGAGCTCGCTATCCGGACCAAACACTTACTCAATCGGCCAAAGTCCATTCTTGTGCTTGTATCGGGCTCGAATTCAGACCCTCATCGTAATCAGTTCGTCTCTCGAACATTATCCCAAATGGGGTGTCATCCCGAACATATTCTATACGTGGATCCCAAGCAAGCGCTAGACGCGGTGACTGCCCTCCATGTTGACCCTGCATCACCATCTACAATTGACCGGTATCAAAGAGATACCCTTGGGTCTCAGATATCCTCGGTCACCGCGACGCTCAACGAGATTCTCAGGCAAGAAACACCCTCGCAGGCAACGTTGTTGGACCTTCGACAGAAAACGGCACTTTATCAGGTTCACGGCTCACTATCCGCAAGTTTTCAGTCGATAGAAGCCACTGAGAAGGACATTGATCTCGTAGCTAGCGAAGTTGACAGTCTATGGTCTAGCATACAAAGGTCCCGAGAAGATACGAGGGATGCCATGCTGGGCAAGCAGGGAGCGGATAACAAGGTCGAAAATGCGCTGTCCCTGGGTACGAAGGAGATGAGCGCATTGCTACGATCTCTCACGTTCTTGAAAATGATCTGGCGAGTAGACGAAATAGGGTCACTCGTTTCGACCGCAGTTCAGCGACAGTGGTGCAGAGGGCTCGAAGATCAGGTAGGAACTGTTTGGCAGAGTTAACTCAGGATCTTAAGCTCATTGTTAAGACCAGCTCGTTCTACAAACAGGATGTCTAAAATCCACTCAAAGAGAACTGACTGATGCTGCTTCTAAACTTCTTGCTGTTGCTTCCTCGACCTCTCTTCGTTCAGCCATTCTCGAAAACCAGCTTGAGCAGCTACAGTATTCACCCTGCCATGTCCTTACACCAAGCAGCCTGACGCAGCCGATATATGACCGCCGAAATCAGTTGATCCAGCATACCACCACCAAATTGCACCGAGAAGCGCAGAGTGCGGTCATCGGTGTATTCAGTGGTGTACTAAGTGGTGCATCACTAGGATGGTGGTTAGCGTTCGGTCAGCATATCGTTGGTCTAGGAGTAGGTACAGAGATGGGGACAGCGATAGGTTCCGGTGCTCTGATTGCTGTAGGCAGCATCCGATGGGCAGTGGGCAAGTGGGAACGAGCGAAACGAAGATGGGCTCAAGATTCGGAAAGGATCGGCGAAGGCCTAACACGCGATATTCGGGTAAGCGCTTTCCGGTAACTGTTTTAATGGGCGAATGCTGACCGCAACATTTGTCTCGAAGGGGACTATCCAACGCACGGTGGATGACAACGTGACTATCGCATCCTCAACGGCGTGCAAGGGTATGCAGGACCTCATCAACAAACGTCGCAGTGAGATCCGACAGGTGCATGGGGAGCTTCTGGAGTTGGACAATGAACTCCGTGCTTGCGCCCAGTTTCCCGTATTCTGGGTGGAGCCGAAGCCACGTACTGCAAAGAAAGTAGATACAGAATAGATATCCATTGTTCCGTAGGCGACACATGAGCATTGGTATACATGATGCAATAGATAGATCGCACATCTAAGATGGCGTGATGGTGATTGTCGGTACAGGTCCAACATGCAAACCCCTGTCTGCATGGCTCTGTAGCGTTGGAGTAGGGGCATCCTCAACTTCGCTATCGTCTCCGATTTCGAAAGTCTCTTCATATTCGTCCCAAACATTTGCGAGGCGATTCGCTTTCGTCTTGGATGGCAGCGACGACTTAGCTGAGGAACTCGCCGGCCGGCTAAAGAGAGGTAGAAGCTGCGTCTCAGATGGACCAGCCTCGTCGTCCGAGTAATCCTCTGGATCTAGATTATCGTCAGTACTGACAGGCCGATAGAGTCGGGCAATCTAGGAAAAAGTGAATAGAGGGAAGAAAAGGAAAACGGGGAAATCGTACTTCTCTTCTAGAACGATAGTGTTTCTCGATATGATATGCTATGTAAAGACCGATTGCGGAGCCAATGATGTTAGCCTAGTGAAGCAGAGCTGTGAGCGAAGCCCGGCTCGAGGAATGCCGAGAAGCGGCACGAACCACTACGTCACCCGAATCGAAGTGCTTGTACTATCGTTAAGTGAGTGAATGTCACGCGGGATGATCAAAAGCTCGTACGGGCAACATGGACTGCACAATTTCGCTGACGAAGCCACCAAAGAAGAAACATACGACGGCGGTGAAAATCAAGCCAGAGTGGCGCCAAAACCAAATACGTCTCGCATCCCTAAGATGAAACAATTATAGTGCAGACATCGATAAAAGATGCGGACTGCGCACTCCTCGACATCAAAGATGAAATAGAAAACACCGGTTGCGATACAGAAGCAGGTGAGGTGGAGAAACTTGTCGTTTAGCGGTAGAGAGTGGGAGAAGTTGGTTAGACCGAGTAAAGCAAGCAAAATCATGATGGCGAATGTGAAGAGCAGGAACCACTGCAACGTTAATTGAGCATGCCACGTCCAAGTAATGGACGAAACGGAATGCAAACCGGTCGCAGACGGATGGGAAGATCGTACTTGGGTAGCGGAACTCTGTGGGATTTCATAATGGCTTTTGAAGCCCTCTTGGCGGCTTTGCGGAGATCTGTGGGCGACGGCATGAATGATGAGGAGGGCTGGCCATGGCTGGACATGGTCGCAGCACGTCTTGAGGGCGGCTGGGACAGTGGGAGGACGTGGACAGCGATGAGTAAGGGAGTGTCCTTTCGTGGAAATGCCCCTATCCCCCTTGCCTCCCACCACCATGTCCAACCTCGACTTCTCCACCTGCGAGATCTCTGATGCCCTCATCAAGCTCGGATTCCCGCACGGAGGACTTATACCTGACATACATCTTCATTCCCCGGCCCCGCCCAATGCCACCATCCGTATATCTGGCCCTGCGTATACCGTCCAAATGGTCCCCACCTCGGATCAGACAGCTCCGAAGCTGTCCACTCATTTTGTAGATACTGCACCCGCTCAATCCATCATCGTGATTGACGCCCCCGCACGTTTAGTCACCTCGTTCCATTCACCTGGCTGATTCAGACATCTGACTCGGTGGAACAGACATAAAGAACGCTGTCTGGGGAGGTCTCATGACGGCAGGCGCACAGTCCAGGGAAGTCGCCGGTGTCGTTATATCGGGCCTGTGCAGAGATCTGGCAGAACATCGTGCCGCAGGCTTCCCAGTCTTCGCACGTGGACACTCGACTGTCGGGCAGTCGCCGTTCGTCCGTCCGTCAGCTATAAATGTTCCAATCACGATCCAACTGCAAGACAATGCAGAGGGTATAGATGCATTTCACGCAGTCACAATTAGACACGGAGACTGGATCGTCGCAGACGAAGATGGTGTAGTCTGCGTTCCGGGGGACTTCATGGACAAGGTAGTAGAGCTGGTCAAGATCGGAAGGGAGGTTGATGCGAAGGTGCTCGAGGACATCAAGGCAGGAAAGGGAATCCAGGCATCCTTCAAGCTGCATAGGGGGACCATGCCATTGAAGCTCTGAATATCAATATCGCTACAATCTAGATAGTAACGACATCTATCAATGTATTGCAGCGCGCCAGTTGACGTTGGTATAAAACCTGAAGCTTTCAAATCAAACTTCACATTGGCCCTGTATTGTGGAGCATCCAAGCCAGGTCATTCAATCAGCTCGACGTCGCTCAATTCCTGAAAATATGATTACGAAAGTGGGTACATGTACTACATTCTGCTGCCGCCTTGCTACCGCAACTTTAGTACTTTCTCTCAAGTTGCTTCCGTTTCGTTCCAATTGTGCTGAGCGCGCGAAAATATCTAATGGCAGCTACCTGGCTATATTACAAAGCCGGAAGTGGTCAATGTGGTCAATAAATATCACTGCTGACTCGAAATATGTTTCAAAACACCAGCCATTTGAGTGGCTTTAGCATAGCCGTGAAACTTCAACGATGCTTGGACGCCCTTGCCTGCCTTGATATCGACCATTACCCTAGCTTCAACCTCTCTTCTAGACCTGACTATCTCCATCACTTTTCCCACCAAGTCTTTAGAAACACAAACTACAGCATTTTCGTCGGCGAAAATCCAGTCCCCTGGTTCGATTGTGACTGCTGGAAACGGAACATCCGGGTTCTTTTGTGGTTGAATGACCAGTGGAACATTTATGGCCGACGGACGAACAAAGGGCGATTCCCCGATAGTGGAAGACCCACGTGCAAATACTGGGAAACCTGCGGCGCGATGTCGAGCCAGATCTCTGACCCGACCAGAGATAACTACGCCGGCGACTTGTCTGACTTGTGCGCCTGCCGTCGCTGTGAAATCCCACACAGCGTTCTTTGTGTCTGATCAGAAGTAAGAGCATTGCAGAGAAAACAATCAGGGACACTCAACGTGTGGGGGCGTCAATGACAACAACGGCTTTGGAGGGTGCTGTATCTAAAAAATGAGTAGACAGCACCGGGGCTGTCTGGTCGGAGGCGCGGACCATCTGAACAGTGTAAGCGGGGCCAGATATGCGAAAATCGGCGCTAGGCGGGGCAGGAGAGTAGAGGTGTATATCAGGTATAAGCCCACCATATGGAAAGCCAAGTTTGAGAAGAGCATCAGCGATCTCGGGGGTTGTGAAGTCCAACTCTGACATGGCTCAACGTTCAACGTTTCAACGCTGTCAACTGGAAGCCACTGGAAGCCGCTCAAAGCCTGCGGCCACTACTACTTAAGCAATAGGACCTGAGATCAAAATGTACTAAGATGGCTTAGTTTTACATAAATACAGTAACCTAAAAAAACTTACATTATGAAGCTTGAAGTGTCATCGCTGCCTGTCGGCGAACGGCGAACAAACCTTGACTCAAAGTGCTCTCAAGCTAGAGCTAAGTGGTCAGAAAGGCCTGCAATCGCCGCCCGTCAGTACCGTAACAAGAACCCTGTCAGGGTTCTTCATACATTATAATATATGAAACTTACATGTTTTTCAAGTACTTCGACTCGGACTAAGACGTA
>JBBPKG010000073.1:5494-67386 GCA_038089115.1 Fistulinella cinereoalba | reverse complement strand
CAACACGATCCAGAGAACTTGCGTCCCCAGGACTACGATGTGGATGAGCTTGCCGACCAGGTCGCCGAGGCCGACGAGCTGTTTTCCAAAGGTATGCACCTCCATGCCGTCACGCCATCCTAGCCTCTAGATCGCCTGCAGTAAAAAACCCGACCGAAGCGACTCTCGACTCGAGCGTGCTTCGCAATGTCTCCGGTATCAGCGCACAGAAAGCCCGTGCCATGAAACTCTGCTCGGCCGCATTCGACGTAGATGACTTCATCACACAACTCTTCAGTTTCATGGGCGGCAAGCAACGCTTCGAAGACGAAGATGGGGAAGTAATGGAGGTAATGGAAGACACGCCACTCGACTGGGACAAGATAGGTCGGAAAGCTTTGGCTAAAAGCAGAAGAGTCCCTGTCACTGGTTTCATGTACCGTTCTTTCCTCCTTTCCTCATATTGTGCTAAACCCCCCCAGGCTAGGGCCCTGTTCCATAGAACAGAAAAAACGGGCCCCGATAAAACGCCAGAAAGAAGAAAAAGTCCAGGAGGCAGAACGTCGGCCGCAAGAGATAAGGGAAGAGGACATCAGGAGGTCTGAAAACGAAACCACCAACAACGTCATCAAGGTACGCTGAATCCCTCATACATATTCACTGCACCATTGACCACAATCGCAGATTCAGAAGATCCTCGAATCCACTGGGCCTATCAACCTTTTCCAGTTCATCGTCAACCCAAACGATTTTGCACAGTCCGTGGAAAACCTCTTCTACCTTTCGTTTGTCATCCGTGACGGTGAATGCGCCTTCGAGATCAATGATGAGGGTGAACCTATCGTCAGTATGTAGCCGCCCTTTGTTTCTTGCCCAGGCATTTGACATTATTTATTAGTGTGTTGCCACGCCCCTAGTATGGATGACAGAACTGCAGGTGTCCATGCTCGACAGATCGTCATGGAATTCGACATGGCCACATGGAAGGTAGGACCTCCCGAACTCCTTCGTGAACATCAGATAAATTGGTATTGCATAGCGTGCCATAGAAGTCTGGAACATCACCGAATCGCGCATTCCCCAGCGGCCCCCGGCGAAAACTAGGATCGGTGACAAATGGTATGGTTAAGCAAGTCTTCGTAAATATAATCCTCTGCTCCGTTGCTAGCAAACTATTGTCCTGTACTGTACATGTAATCTCTTGCCAGTATGTCATACCCGTAGCTGATAGTGCTTGTCTTGTGCCAATGACTGCCGCTGTTCACAAGTTCTAACAACTATTATATCGTATTCACTCGTAATGTAATGATACATGGTTGCGGGATGAAACAAGGACACAGATGCTAGCTTGGAATTGTTCAATGAATGAGAATAGGTGCCATCTAGGCACACGAATGTTAAGGATAGTGGCTGGCAAGGAGTTGTTCTCCTGGAACACTCCGATAGTTTAATCGTCGAGGTCCATAGGCTAGCACGACGTGCGGGGCTGAAAATTGAACTTCATCACGCCATTGACATCGTAGATGCCATATCCAGGTTCCTGACTGTCGGAGTAGATGTGTGAAAACCAGCCAACGCCAGCCTTTTTTAGATCAGTGCAATGGTCGTCCAATAGCTGGTAATACTCCTGCAATCGCCACGTTAGCTTGCGTAGGCAGGGCGGAACGTGCACGCACTTGTTCACTCTCCACGCTGGATACTGCATTTTGGCTGTTCGGCTGAACACTTGGAGATGTGACCGAAGGCCAACCGTTCTAGGGCACATATTCAGAAAAGGGAGCAGAGGCCGGCACAGGGGCTCACTTCGTCAAAGTACATCTTCTTTCCCCCACCTTTCTGGATAAACCAGTTCATATCTGCCTCCACAAGTGGCCACGCATCCGCTCCAGTCGTCGCTTCCGTCGAGAAGAAGGGAAGCATATGAATATTGATGTAATCAATCGCATCGAGGACGTCTTGAGCACCACCACGCTCCTGATACCCGTACGCAAGCTCGGACACAGTCACGGGAATTTGCACGCTCGCAAGCTGGGCCTTGGCGGAGATAACTTGAGAAGCAAGCTCAGAGTGCGGCAGGACGTCGTCAAACAGGGGTTCAGAGCCATACTGCAAGCCACGTGTGACGAATTTGGCTTTGGGATTGGTGGTGAACGTGCTGATAAGCGAATCACGACGGGTCTGCCACTCGTTGCCACCATCAAAACCGAACTGCTATCGCGTGAGCGATGGAATGAATGCTAAACGAGACTAGAAGCATACCCAAATCAGCGCGTGGACTCCAAGACCATTGTTCCATGCGGCATCCACGACGTCGTCGCTATGCGCTCCGAGTTACAGCAAAAGTAGGAGACAGGCTGGCCAGAATACACGCACTAGAACCCAGGATTATCGCATACACCATAGAGACGGATGTATCGACCGTTGAAGTTCTCCCGAATGTCGTGAAAATCTGCGTCAAGCTGGCTCGGGCTCTGGCCTGAGCACGTTAGCCTGAAGTGTGGAGACGAGAGGTCGAAGGACACTAACATGCAGTTACCTCGTAGCTGAAACCCATGAACGCGTACTCGGAATCCATATTACACCACCAGTTGTCAAGGGAATCTGGGACATCATCCGGCATTTGGAAATCCAAGGAAGGAAAGCAGCCCGACGAAATAGCTCGAGAGTCTAGAGCAATTGGCCTAGCGAGCACAGAGCTCATAAGAATCAATAGTGAAAAGAGGAAAGACCTAAGCAAAGAAAATGACATTTTGAAGGAATGGAGAGAGAGTAAATGGGGGAGAGCTCAACGTCAACGTTGGCGGAGGGATGGGAACTGGAAACATTAGAACACGGACTTTATGGTATGAGCACAATAGTGCATGGGTGCTTTTGTTTATGGCTCGCGTTCGGCAACGTGATCTAAGCGAGCAACGCAATAGAGATAAGGATCCGAACCGTCTGGACTGTAATTTTCCGGACTCAGACAGCATCTATTGATGGACTTTAGTCCACAGGTTAACTGCTGAAGGGATGAAGAAAATGTGTCGTGTAGACCTATCGAAGCTCGAGAAGTTAGTCTGCAGCCCATGCATAGGCGGGAATGTCGCACCATTGAATCATTCGTATAGTAGTCTGAGTGCGGGGCACACTGGAAACTCGGCCTGTTCGATTCAGAGAATTCGCATCGGCACTAGTTGGCCCTCGTGTCGTAGCTTTACAATGGCAGGCAGACTGTACAAAAGTCTACTCGTGTGGTGGGCTGATGCTGGTTACAAAAGCACAAACCGTATGTTGACTAATCCATCTATCTCTTGTGTTCCGGATCAAAGCGGTTCCACTTCCGAGTTCGTCACTGTCCCGGTTGCACTTGCCAATGTGATACTGGTGAGTGCTGCAACTGATCTTGTATGTATATCGGACACGAATGATGTCCAAATAAGTCGCGCTAGTCATCTTAAAGTGCTTGCAAGGACTTTGCATTCAACCGCCATTGTCATGGTGGAAGGCGATGCTGTGTTGACAAGCTGTGTAGTGCCAGGTGGCAACGCCCTGGGGGTCCTTATTTTAGGGGCACTCACCAAGGCAATGCTGCCGCCGGCGACATAAGGAGGTTAAAAAATGGGGGACACAAGCCGATTCCGCAGCCACCTCTCCTTTCCTTTTGCTCACTTCCTGCATTGCTGTTTCTCCAAAATCACTTTAAATTATCCTTTGAACCTTCATGTTCCTCAGGTCTGCTCTCCTTGTTGCCGGCGCTGGTCTCGCCGTCGCTCAGTCGTAGGTCACACGCAATGCTACCAAACACTTTGTTGATCTTTTCTCTAAAGCCTCTCGAGCCAATGCACCTCTGCGCTACTTGGGATCGCAACGTCGTCGCAGGCGGCTTGCCTCGACCTTACTCTGCTTGCACCGCTTGCCCTGTCGAACTCTAACAGTTCTTCAGTTATCCCGACCGTCAATAGTTGGTTGTCGGGAGTATGCAGTCAAGGCCCATGCAGCAACTCCAGTCTGCAATACATAGTCACAAATATCACATCTGGTTGCTCCAGCGATCTTGCTAGTCTCGGCTTGTCAACCAACGACACTAGCGGACTCGTGACCACCGTTCAAGCTGCTTACCCAACTGTTCGACAAATTGCATGCTTGAAGGAGTAAGTCCTTCCTAGTGCACTTCTCACCATCAACTTAGTATTGTTGTGCAGCACTTCAGCAAACAGCCTCTGCGCAACTGAACTGCTCACTGACATTCAATCGTCGATAGGAACACTTTCCATTAGCAAGATTGTCAGCGTGATAACAGAAGTTATTGCGGGCCAGAACATCAGCATTCCTCAAAATGTGACTTGCTCTAACTGCACTAAGGCCGCGTACACTATTGCCGCCCAGAACTTCCCAGAACTCGTGTCTGGCGAGCAAGCCACCGTTCAGTCAACATGCGGATCTTCTTTCACCAGTTCGTGCTCTCACCGGATTTTCCTACAAGTATTGACCCACATATGTGGATTTGAGCAGATGGACAAATGCCGTCCACCATTCAGGAGACCGCATCCAACTCGACATCAAGCAGCGGTTCTACCCCTCTTTCGGTCAGCAGCATTAACATTGCTGCCGGAGTGCTGATTGCTGTTTCCACCGGTTTCACCCTTTTCGCCTAAGCGAATACATAGGCCCCGTACGTAGTACGCAACATAAAATATTATCGGAGCATCATAGTTGCCTCCATGGATACTTGGACAGTTTTAATGGACATGTGCTTTCTCGATTAATGAGTTCAGTATGATTACGTCATCACATGCCCTCAGTCGCAGCAGACTTGCAAGTCTCGACAACTTGGTGTTCTCCACGAAAGGACTTTCCTCTTGAGCCTCTGTCGCGAGGGAGCCCTGGTCTTTGTCCTCTGCGATGTCAACGACGTCCACGCCGCGCTCCGCTCGGTTTGATCTACCTGCTGCCCCGACAACTGCAAGCTCGACTGCGACGGACACAGGCCTTTCAGAATGGGCAACTCGAATCAAAGCTATGCAACGCCAAGTGGACGCCGATGACGAGGCTGAGCAACGACGCTTGGAAGAGGAGATTGTGAGAGCCCGGCTAGCACGACAGAGGCGGCTCAGAACAGGGCAGAGTGGCGATTTTGGTGTGGGTATGCATGGGATCGATCTCTGTAAGTGATCTGGCACATCAAGAGGGAGAGCGAGTTCATCTTAACGCCTTGCGCTACAGCTAAGCTGCAGGAAGACAATGCGCGGACGTCGACCTTCGAGAAGCTACCCGCGTCGACTGCCCCAGTCCCAAAGCCTGCGATAAAGCCTATGTCGGTGGGGGCAAAGGCGGCCCCCATATCGCTCGCGGCATTCATGGGCGGTAATGCGTCTGGGCCTCGACTGAAGCGGCACGAGCCCCAGGCGGATGCAAGCGTTGCGTATGATGGGCGTGTGGATCATGGCGCGGTGCATCCTGTATTCGGTCGTGGTGGTATCGCGATGCCAGGCATGGTCGGACGCGAGGCTGGTGCGGCACCGCCCTCGCCTTCGGCACCGGCTCCAGTGCCGTCACCTCTCTACTCCACCCCACAAGCCGCATCATCGGTGCCTAGTCGCGCACGCACACTCAGTACATCTAATGTCGCTCGCCGGTATGTTGAAAAAATTGAAGAGCAAACGGCCAGCCGGTCGGCATCCCCCACATTGTCCTCTCTCGGGATGCGTGAGCGCCGTCAAAGCATTTCTCATGGTGGTCTCAATTCCGACCTCAAAGTCGCACCCACTGGCGCCCCCTCGCCCCATTCTCGTCCGCTCTCTCAGAATCTTGGATGCAAGGTTGTTCCCCCTGCTAAAAATCCGATCGCGGAGTCGCGCTCCAAGACCCCCACCGCCTTGGAAACACGCCCTAAAACGCCCATCGCCGACCCTCAGCCAAAGACGGCGCTGATCATCACGGAGTCACGTTCAAAGACGCCTTCCGCAGAGCTCCCCACAAGGTCTTCGGTTGACGAGCCGCGTGCCAAAACACCTGGCACGGATAGTATCCGCGCAAAGACACCCATCCAATCCAGCCCTACACGGACCAGTTTTCCTGGAGCAGCACCGTGGCAAACACCCCGGCACCAACCTTCTCAGTTGCCGTCGACATCGACGATCCCACTGAGATCTCTCGGCCCTCCATCGCCTGCTCGTGGCACATACGTACCACAGCCTCAGCGCGGCGCATCTCCTGCCTCCCTGCGTCCTCCGAGCAACGCTTCCCTGAAGGACCCTACGCCGAGCATCAGCAGATTGCAAGGGCGTGGTTTCGTTCAGAGCATTGTCCAAGCAAGTGATAAGTTCAGTAATAATTCTCAGGGAAGCCCATCGGCTACCCCGAAGCATGTGTTTCCCTCCACCTCACCTGCACCCAGTCCTGGCGGGGGTGAATTGCGCGAGAAGGGCGCCAGACGGGCTTCAGTACTTGATCGATGGACACCTGTGATGAATGCCCATTGCGGTGGCGGACCGTCGCCTCCCCTTCCGACGTCCAAAAATGGCACACCGACGAGGTCGCACACTGCACATGTGAGCACGAAATTGGGACAAGGACAAGAGACCTTGGTCGTGAAGACGCATGACACAGGGCGATCTGTGCGGAGCGCCGTATCGCTTCCGTCAATGCCCAAGACACCACACAAACAACCGGATGGGTTACCCTCCACGGACGAGAAGCTCGGATCTTCAAGTACGATGATATCCTATATCAAGCCTATCAAGACTGGCGACGACCCTGTCATACCCGACGTAGACGAACTGGGCATCAGGACAACAGAAGGAGGGGTTGATCAAGTTAGGGGTCCGGGAACAGGAACGGGCGAAGGTGTTGATCATGGGGTTGGAACAGGGATTGTGACCCCGGGGAGAGGGAAGACACCAAAGGTGCCTGCCTCGCCATTGCTGGCCTCGGATAGCAAGCCACTCAGTCATGTGCGTCCTCTTTGGTGACACTGAGCTGAATCGATGGTTGATGGATGTCCCCCTGGTTCTTTTTTGGTTTTTGGTGCTATACTCACGTCGAATAATGATTTAAATTCCTTACTGTCCGATCATAACCGTCCACGCTGGGTGCTGCGAATAGCCCACGAAGGACCGGGCGAAGAAACCGCGTAAAGCGAAGTTCGGGGAAGGGCCAGATCTTGACGCATCCGTGTCATCTGCGACAGGCACCAGTCGGTCCCCCAATCTGGTTACGGCGCCACCATATACAGGTTCCGCGGCGAGTCCGTCTGTAACACCAAGCACACCTAGAGTGTCTGGCTCGGGTGGCCCCCAGCCCGGAGCGGCGCCTTCTATGAAGACGAGTCCACCCGGTAGTACGGGGCGGATCACTGATCGCTGGTTGGAGCCCACGCTAATCGGGATCAAGGCAACCTCATCGGCGGCAGCGACAGCGAATGGATCGATTGCAGGCGCCAAGCCTGTCGGCAATGCTGGTATGATGGGGCGTCGGGCCCTTCCTGGTCTTGCCCATGTGGTGACTGTGGCGGCGAAAGACGAGAAGTCAGCATCGACGGAGAAGACAGACAGGGAAGAGCGCACTGGGGTCCCGCCGTCGCCGACGCGTCATACACGGATTCCGAGCACAGGAAATAGAGCGCTGGTAATGGATGTAGCGCAGGCGCTGACCGAGGCAGCGCAACAAGAGAACGGACTGGGGACGGTTGCTTCCGCCCCTCCCCCTGCCCCTTCCACGGCCGCCTCCAATCCTGTTCGCCAGTTCCCGAGCGTTGGGCTTGGTGGCCCGCCTGGTCCGGTGGTTGAGAAACGGAAGTCGAGCTACGAGCGGTACTCCGCGATCGCGATGCCTCCGCTAGCAGAAGAACGGACGCCTGCGCCAACACCGGCGCACACAATGTCACGGAGTGCCGGGCAAAATGTAAGCACGGGAAGTGGAAGGACCCTCAACGCGAGTCCGTTCGATAGTGCGCGTGTCGAATCGTTGAGCCTGGCTGGGGGGCCGCCGGCACCTCTGGCGCCGACCTCAAAAGTGCACATCGGTAAGGATGGCCATGCTATGAACAATGACGTCAGTCTCCCGAGCTAAACTCTGACAGATCATGCCAACGAACCGTTGCCCAAGGTCGATGTGGCGGCGCTGCTACAAGCAGAAAGGCCGGTTGAGTTCATGCCGAATACCAGTTTACGTACGGTCTCTGTGGAGGTGATGTCCATTGTGCACTCGAGCGCGGTTCCCGTGGTCGAGCGTGACACTGGCATCTTTTACGACGCCGAAGTCCTCTTGATCGTCCATCGCACCAAGTCGCACGATAACGGGCTTGCGATGACCAAAGTGTGGTGCTGGAAGGGAAAGAAATGCCGCTTTGGAGAGAGAGAGGAAAGGAAGGTGGGCGAGCTCGCACGGCGATATGGTACATCGGCGGTACGTTCCTTGTTATTTTGGTATGCCTTTGCCTGTTCATTTACTTCCTTTATGTGTAGAACGTGGTGAATCAGCAGCACGAGCCCGCGGAACTTGTTCGCGTCCTTGGTGGGCAACTTGCAATACGCCAGGTAAGGCAGGATGTGCCATTGCAGTATCGTCGACTTCATTAGTTATTTAGGGCACCAGGGCTCATTGGTCGTCCGAGAATACCACGATGCATGTCGTGAGATCTAACCAGGGCCATATCTTGATTGATGAGATTGATCTAGTTCGTGCTCTCTCATTATGCAATGCACCATGCAGCACTGACATCATACACCTGTAGTGCATAAGGAACCTATGCTCCGGATACAGCTACTGTATCTCCGTTTTGGATAATATCTATGTGTGGCATGGATGTGGTTCGGTAGAAGCAGAACGGGCCGCCGCACTTCGGTATGCACAAGGTATGGCTGCCAAAGGAACTTCAGTGCAAGAGCTCGTGGAGGGCGTGAGTGGCAGCGATGACGAGGTGTTCTGGATGGTCGTTGGAGATCCTGAATCTTATGCCAAGGCAGACTATTGGAGATGGAGGAACAGCGTGGTTCCCACAGAACCACGCTGTTGGCTCGTAGATGTCGCGAACCTGGAGGTCCCGGTAAGTTTTATGCATTGTGAGTTTGGGGTGCTCACCCTCCTCAGATTTGTCTAGTCGGAACTGTGATTGCAGAGACCATCCAGCAAGAATCGGTATACATCATTGATTGCTTTTGGGAGTTCTTCGTTCTGGTCGGTAAAGACGCCCGAGCGAAACGAACTGACATCACGCTTGCGATCAACACGGCGATGGTGCGGTCCTTTTGATTACATCGTCCTGAATTACGCTGATCGTCTCCCAACTAGGCGATGGCATCACTTGTGGCTGCTTCGAAGCCGTTCTCGCCAACGGTTCACGTGCTGATCCTGCCTACGCAGCTACCCCTCGACATGAGGCACGCATTCCGCAACCTCGACGAATCGGCCCTTGTGAGTGACATTGACATTAACGTGCGTTGCTAATCTAAAATCATGCCCCAGAACGGTGGGTTGATCCCGGACCATATGAATATTTTGTCTGTGCCAGAGGCGATTGAACATGTGAGTAGTGTGAATTCGCCGGGCTGATGGACAGTGTTGCTAAGGGGATATGCAGCTGCGCACGTCCTCGTGGGATATATCTGTGCTGAGGGATCATACCATGCTTCCACTAGGTCTTGATTCATCGCATGTTCCACATCCGTGATGGCTAAGCTGGGAGATGTCTCGGATAAAGTATACCAACTCCTTTTTACGATTGTCGCGGGCACATCACCTGCTAATCATTCAACTCTTGCAAATCGTACTCCCATTGCTTGTCAATATACCCAGTTTAGTGTCGCCTTTCGTGTTCAATTCAACTCGCCCAAATCACCGGGTTTTATATGCTAGGACCCCGCTATGAGAGTGAGCTAAGAGTCACTTCTAATCGTACCCCAACTCAGAGAACGACGGGGGCATGTGAGGCAAGGCGCCGGATGTGCAATTATTCTAGAATGCCTCCCGCGGCCCTCGGCGGGTGACACGAAGAAGCGCGGATAAACCACGCTCTATACGGTAGGGGTAGGATGACTGCTGTGCTTCGAGGTGTATCAGGCTCGTATACGTTCGGGCCCGAGTGCCAAAGGTGCGGCCAAGCGTACCAGAAGGTTACAATGTCATGTTGAAGGAAAGGGCGAGGAGTTTCCATTCATGTTATCTTGGTAAGGCGCACGAGGCATTCGACCTTGCTTCACAGACGGTAGGTCTGGCCATGATGCCAGAGTTCAAGGCCCCCTGCAGTTGCTGTGACCGGAGTTTCGGCTATACGATAGCGTAGGAACGCGCTCAAGAATCAAGCTGAGGCTTTAGCTGAAGGTCATCGTAACAGGCTAGCAGCCTGAGGGCACAGGTTCGGGTCCTCGTTCTCGGATCAATATCATGCCCGTCACGCCGTAGTCTCGTCTGCCAGTGAGGATAAAAACAAAACATACACACACAATCCAGGGGCGGTGCACCAAACAAGTACTATGCTATGTTTTTTTATATTACCTAAAGTCGGCACCGGCTCGCCCGGTATCTGGAACGCGACTAAAGATCACAGCGTAAGGGGAACGTGGAGGTCCAAGACTACGCTAGTTCTGAAACAGCCTCCATGCTAGTGGATCCATATAAGTATGGCCGTATTTGATTGTTGCACAACGTCAATCTCTTCGCAATGTTCACTTGGACGGCCCTTCATTCTGTAGCCCTGGGGAGCGTTTTAGTTGCTTGCATCGTCGCACGACGTCTCAGGAGCTCAAGACGCCGAGGGAACCCTTTGCCCCCTGGCCCTCCGGGATTGCCATGGGTTGGGAATGTCATTGGCATCGATGCGAGTGCCCCATGGATCACATACAACAAATGGGCAAAAACATATGGTTGGTCATCTTAAGTGTAACTTGCTGTTATGCACTCACAGAGACGTTGGTGTAGGCGATCTCATGTACTCCCGCATTCTGGGCCAGGAAATCATTATAATAAACTCTGAAAAGGTAGCCAGAGAGCTACTCGAGCGTCGTTCTCGGAACTACGCAGATCGTCCGCATCTCATTGTAAACGAATTGTAAGCACCGAAAATTATTTTCTCGGAATGTTGCTCAAGCTTCAGATCGGCGCATGAAGGTGTGGAATAGAATTAAATACCGGCCTCATTCCCTATGGGGATGCTTGGCGACTTCATAGGCGGTTTTTCCACTCGACCTTCGGTAGTAGGGATGCTGTGTCCAGATTTCAACCTCTGCAATACGACAAGGGATGCCGACTACTACAACAACTACTGGAAACACCCAAAAGATTCTCTGAGCATGCTCTCGAGTACGTATTCGACCGCAGGTGCCTTTTCCCTCTTCATGGTGTCAATGAAATGCATTTGTTTTAGCTATACCTCGTCCCTCATTTTGAACAGTGTATATGCCTACGACCCGCCGTCTCGAGAAGATGAAGTTGCCCAGGCGGTCACCAAAGTTCTAGATGTGATATCACCTGCCTTGCGACCCGAAACTGCGCTCCTTGTTGGCGCCTTTCCGGCAGGTACGTCATTTATTTCCATCCCCCATTGCTCCTGAAATTCACATTTCTCTTCGCGATCAGTGCTCTATTTGCCATCTTGGCTTCCTGGTATGTCTTTCAAAAAGGAAATGGAAGCCGCCAAAAAGTGTGCGGAACAATATGTTGAACAGCCATTCAAGTATGCCATGCAGAAGCTGGTAAGGAGCGATCTGCTTATTTCACTTCTTCGACGCTGAGCTTTTGGAAGTCGGAAAGTGGATCTACGCCCTCGATGGCGCATGATTCATTAAAAAATGTGGAGTCTGGATTCGACAAGGAGTCGATGACAAAACTCAAATGGGCAGCATCAAGCGCCTTCCTCGGTGCGCCATTTAGTCACCCTCTACACTCTGTCAACTCATTTTTGATTTGGCAGCCGGCGCGGAAACGGTGAGTTGACCGATATGCTCACGGGTGTCTAATCTGAATATGGATAAACAGTCAACGTCGGCGGTCATCTTATTCTTCCTCATGATGACATTGCATCCGCATGTACAAGAAAAGGCTCAGGCACAGATTGATCTTGTGGTTGGCAGAGAAAGATTACCTACACTCCACGACCGAGCCTCGCTGCCCTGTGTGGATGCCATTTTCCGAGAATTGCTTCGGTACCATCCCGCACTTCCTTTATGTGGGTGATACACTCGCTGAGCCAATCTCTTCCATTCGCTGACAGTACTAATTAGCTGTTCCTCGTTCCGTCGTGGACGATGACGTTTATAACGGGTTCCACATTCCGAAAGGTAAGCCATTACTGGTCTTTGACGACTCACTAATAGCAATACATTCGTGTTTTGCAGGTGCTACAGTACTTATAAATCATTGGGCGATGGCCCACGACGAATCTAAATATCCCAGGCCGCACGAATTTATTCCAGAGCGACACCTGAATGATGATGGTTCTCTCCTGCCGGACACTACTGAGAATCTTGCGTACGGCTTTGGTCGCCGCACCTGTCCAGGTAAATACTTTGCGGACACATCCGTATGGTCGGCAATTGCTTGCATCCTTGCCGTATTCAACATCTCGAAAGCCAAAGACGATAATGGGGTGGAGATATCTGTGGTACCCGAGTTTGGCGGCGGCCTTACTGTGTGAGTAAAATCAAATCTCCTTATACGATGTTTGACGGGCTCTGCAGACACCCGCTTCCCTTCGTGTGCGATATTGTGCCTAGGATAGCTGGGATGGACTTGCAGCAACTAGAGAAATTGGTTACTGTGAGTTCGGTATAGATCAACGAGGTTGTAATGTGGTCTTCTCGCTGTGCTATTTGGAGACTACAATATGCGCATTGTGTATTAGTAAATCGTAGGCAATCAATCTAATATCATGGATAATCACCAGTTCAAGGGGACGCCTCTCCGGAGGACGACCAATACTGGTCTATATTCCAGTGTTGTCCAAGCCGAGCATGGTCATATGCGGCTCTAAACAGGTTGGCAGGCAAATCCTGAGGTATTTCGTAACAGTCCCTGAAACCAGTTTGCATCGGTTTTATTGAAGAGAGTTCGATGGAATGTCAGTCGTAAGTAAAATGAGGTGACGCCCGCCCGACAACATCAGACCTGTGGTCGGCGCCGCGGAGGAGGGATAGGTGCTAGTTTCTAGGTTATACACTATGACATTAGTCTTGTATATCAAGGCGCTGGGTGTCACTCTTTTGCACCTTCGGTTGCCTGAAAATTATCGTTAGCATACTTGTGTCATGAGTCAGGCTCAAGGGACGAGAGTGACGCCGACGGCGCTTCGAATGCGGTGCGGGAGTAAACTGGCGCTCGATGACGTCACTGCGATAGCATGGGAAGCTAGTCGCCTACTCTTCCGACGTGCGCGCATCGAAAGTACTAGCGCTATGATAGAAGAGTTGCCGGGCGCTGCAGATCTGCGGGCGTTCGATGCGGCTGAGATTGCGCGCGTACTTGTTCTTGCTGCGGATTGCATCCGCGAAAGTTGTAGGCCTGTGCGCTTGGATAAAGTGCCGTGAGCGACACGTAAGTGCGAGCATGGCGACCGGGGGCCTGCTCAGGGGGAGATGTGTTGTATGTGGTCCCCACCGGAGGCCACCGGAGGCACGTCGTCGTGGCTGGGTTACTCACTGGCTGGCACACGACCGGGAGCGATGGAGCATCACCCTGTAATGCCTATCAGTTGGAGAGTTGGAGCGCCGCGACGGCCAGACAGATTTGATAGAAGGAGAATCAGATGTCGATCTGAAACCTGAGCGGGCCTTCCGACAGTCACTGGCAGCCACCGCCATGAAAAATACGCCCGGTCCCCGCCCCACGTCGCCGGCCCTGCACAACAGAAAACGCAAGTCCTCCGCCGCTGTATCTCCTGCGCGCAGAATGCGTCGGCAATACGACGCATCGCAGCAGAGAACCAGCCGTTCGCCAGTCCGGGAGGACAGCCAGCGTCGCGACGAGGCCCAGCCATCGCGCGGAATCCTCAACGTAGATGGGCCCCGCTCTCTCGCCAGTGCGAAGCCCGTTCATACACGGGGGCGCACAACCACTGGCACCGGCTGGCCGACGCGCGGAACTAAGCAGCCCCCGCCTGCAAGTGCTTCTGCCACCGCACTCGCGCATGTACCGGTCACGCAGCGAGCAGCCCCCGCATCTGCACCGCCCGCGACCGGCGCATTCAACCATCGCCCCAAAGTCGAGTCCCCGACACCAGGCTTGGTGACCGCGTTCTTACGTAGTATTGAGCTTCCCGGTGGGCCATCCTCCAATGCGCCTCCATTACAGCCAGGTTTCTCTCTGGATCCTTCTGCCCGCCCGCCGTTACCGGTAGAGAGCGCGTGCAAATCCCCGCCAAATAGACATGGGAATGGCTACCAAGTCAGCCTCGTCTACAAGGGGTTTCCATTCACATATGATCTTGCCTCACTCCCAAATGATCCAAAGGGCACGATCGCGCTGCTCGCTATCACTCAGAGTGATCCAGGCGCA
Organism: Fistulinella cinereoalba; assembly: GCA_038089115.1. Lineage (NCBI taxonomy): Eukaryota > Fungi > Basidiomycota > Agaricomycetes > Boletales > Boletaceae > Fistulinella > Fistulinella cinereoalba. The sequence goes on along the minus strand of JBBPKG010000073.1, from coordinate 52,938 downwards.
TACATCCTTGTCGGCGCACATTATCGGCGCACGGGCCGCTCCAGGGCCGCATGCGCCGTCATCAGGTCCCTTCTCGACACCCTGGACACACCTTGCAGTACCGAGAAACCAGGGGATGACGGTACGCCTTCATGCACATCTGCCCACGCTTTTGGTTTGTGAAGACGTTCATATAGCATCCATGGGGAGCCTTACAGCGACCCTGCCTTCTGCAGATCCTGCTGAACCGGTCGATCCGCGAACGCGAGTATTGAAACACACTGCTGTGCGCCCTGCGATGCTGCTTCTGGCAGCATGCGAGTTGGATATTAGCAGAGAAAGTCCTGACGATTCGGAGAGCACGAGCCATGCTTCTGCGGCACATGACCTCTTTCGGGCCGTCTACGGGACAGTCAATGACGCTATCCTCGCCGGGGCAGCACGCCCCCAGCTCAAGAACGCACTCGGCCTCGAGTTTGCAGGTAACGGCTCGTCGCTCCGGCCGTCTGGCTTGAATGGTCATCCACTGCCTAGCCAGCCTACTGCAAAATCTCGGGCCCGCGTAAAGGATCTAGAAAAGGATCTCAGTACTGCACACGCTGCACAGAAGAAGCTGAAAGAAAGGCTGACTGTGTCTAATAACCGCTTGATGCGGGCCGAGGACAAGGTGTATGCGCTAGAATCTCGCTCTCGCGAAGTTTATATCCAACTGGACGCGTCGCGGGACGAGAATTGGAGGTTACGCCAACGGCTCGCAGAGTCGGAACAAAAGGCGCGCGAGTTGGCGCAGTCGACGCCAAATGTCGAGAACCGGGTCTGGGGAAAGCTCAAAGATCTGTTTGAAAATCTTGGAGGTGGTATGCGTGGTGAGTGAAGGTTGTGGCGTTTCTGCATCGGTCTCCACATTGGGATCCGAGTCTTCCGAATCCTGTCTCCCTATCATGCATGCATCTTGCATCATGGTCGTTCCTTTTTTGTAGCTGCACCCTGGGCCGATATTGCATTTTTAGCATTCACACGATCCCTTGTACCAGTACCACAAGTGTTTAAACGGACCAACACCGCGCATACCTTAGACGTTGCACAGTATTCCTACTTTATACTTGCCGATGTAGCAGTAGCACACTGCAGTTGTAGTTTTTCAGTAGCCAATCGACCAGTCCATGAATCGGACATCGGGAAATCATTGATTCCTAGCATCTGTCGCACCATGTTAACTCTGTCGTCGAGGCAGTAATTCCTGGTCCTCTCCAAGTCAGCATTATGCTTCCTGGATGTATATCTGTATCTACCCGGAGATACACTATGACGGTAAATAAGGTAGAGGGGTCGTTGGGCTTAGTTTCTTCATGCATTGAACTGCCAGCGAGTTAAGATGCCATCCCCGGAAAGTCAGAGGCTTACCGCTGTCAAGTATGACTCTGCGACTGTACGTGCCCGAGCGTTGAGACTAAGCTTCATCTCACTTATTTCCTTATCCACCTCTTCCATAAATCTGATGTTAAAAGGAACATCATAATGAGTGCGGACCATCCCGGTATTAGATAACCTACTGAATGATGAAATCGACGATCTTGTGCTTGAGCATCGTTTCCGAGTGCACGTTGGTGATCAAGAATGAGATATCATAACCCTGTCAGGAAGTCGCGTTAGTTATCGCCCCAATCTCGTTCGCGCCGATCTGATGACGGCTTACCGAGACAGGCTTCCTACGCAGGACAATGAAGCTCTCCGCACGCTGCATCATGAAGCGCGTAAACTTATGGCAGAGGATTCGTTCGATTTCGTCTGCCTGTTTGATCTTGATGCTCATGCGTATCGAGTTGACCGAGGGCTCGATCAGTACGCGTTCGTTTTCATTCCTCGATATCGTGAGAGGATTGAGCAGGACTTCTTTCGATCCGCTAGTTGTGAAAGGTCTCAGCACCGTCCTGGTCCATGTGAAGAAAATACGTACCGCACCTCGACCTCCGGCTTGTTATGTCGCTCGACGATCTATACGAGCATGGGACCGGACCCGCGCGATGTCGATAGAGAGACACGATTGTTACAACACACGCACCTGCGACGAAAAGTTTTCAAGCGTGAGCGCCGCCGTCAGCGATGACCTGACGGCTGCGAGATACGGTCTGAGGACGTTGGACTGTATGCGACGTACGTTAGTCAACTCATCGTACTGAAAGACGCTCGGCACTGACCATCTCGACGATGATAACCTGCGGCTCTAAGCGGAGCTTGAAATTCCCTACATGTACGGATGGGCAGGTGTGTACGTTGGATTTTTCTCTTTTTGTCGTTGTTGACACTTTTTGCAAAAAAGACTACAAAAAAGTCGCGTTATGGTTGTCGCTATCGCACCTTGGTATTCATTTCTGCACGCTTGCGAATAGTATTGACTGGCTTCGCTTGCGCAGGAGCATCGTGTTGACCCCCGGCAAGGCAGAGCTCATCGTTCCACAGGGTGACCTCCAAATAAAAAACGCGGCTCTCCCGGACGATTTGGATGACAATGCTGCTCGTACATCCGTCAAGCTCACCTACCAGAGCCTCGCCTCGCTCGATGATGACGAGGACGACGAGGAAGGTGAGGACGAGGACGAAGAACCCAAAGGCGTAGCAGTGACCACTGTGCTCTGTTCGCTCACCCCCGGCAAGGTTTTTTTTTCATCCGCATCTCCCACCCTCTAGTATCTGAGGCGCACCTCACCTAGATCGAGCAGTCAAGCTGCGACATTATCCTCGAGCAGGATATGGAATACATTGTCGAGGCTGTTGGCAAAAAGTGAGTGCACGCGTCACATGCGCATCTTCATGACCGATATCGCATCGATTTTCCACAGCACGATCCACCTGTACGGCAACTACATTGGCACGTAATCCTCGCTGCCATACCATTGTCCTGCTCACTCGTTTGCTTATACTAGATCAAGCACCTGTTGACGAGCCGCCATATGGTTCCGATGATGAGTCAGACGAGGAAGAGGCGTACAACCTGAATGAAGTTAGCTCAGACGTGGAAATCGAGGTCGACGGCGATGAGCCTGGCCTGGACAACGAGGACGTTGATGTCCCGTAAGTCAGGTTTAGCGAGCATTTTTAATGCGCGCTGACGGCCCTACTTTTTATAGGCGTTTCGAGGAAATTCACGAGGAGTCGCCCAAAGCCTCAAAGCAGGGCCTCAAACGCGCCCGTGATGATACTATGGACGTTGACGAGCACGAGAGCGAAGACGTGGAGAAGTTGTCCAAGGCGCAAAGGAAGAAGCTGGCGAAAAAACTCAAGGCTGCGGACGGCAATGCTGCTCCTGCTCCTGCTCCCGAAAAACAGGCGGAGGGAACCAAGGTGGAGGGCAAGAAGGAGAAAAAGGAGAAAAAGGAAAAGGCCGAAAAGAAGCAAAAGGCCGAGCAAAAGCCCAAGGAAGGCGAGAAGGAAAAACCTCAAAAAGAAGGCGGAAAGAAAGACAAGGGGGATAGCAAAGTTCTCGACGGCGGTGTCAAGGTTCGGGATACCAAGGTCGGCTCGGGAAAGACGGCGAAGAAGGGCAATAAAGTTCAGGTGCGTTATATTGGCAAGCTCCCTGATGGTAAAGTCTTCGACAAGAACACCCAAGGAAAACCAGTAAGTTTGTGGCCGTCGCCCTTCGAACCCCTCTTAATTACACGTCTAGTTCAACTTCGCGCTCGGGCAAGGTGACGTCATCAAAGGTGGGACTGATTAAATCCGTTTGTAAAATGTGTATGACACCCTTACAAATTATCAGGTTGGGATGTCGGAGTCGTCGGAATGCAAGTAGGGGGCGAGCGCGAAATTGTGGTTCCGCCGTCGATGGCTTATGGGAACCAGAAAATGAGTGGTATTCCACCAAACTCGACATTAACCTTTGGTGCGTCACAAGTGCTAGATGCGTGCGGTTATCCGACTCATGGTCTTGCCTGTTATCAGAAGTGAAGCTTTTGGAGATTAAGTAAAAAGGGAATGGCTGTTGCTCGGGCGAGGGGGCGGGGTTTGCAGTCACATGTAGTTGGCGTTCATATATCAAATTTCGACTTTACGCTGCTCGTTTCGTGATGATTGTGTGCCCAAGACCCTGCATTCGGGTGTGTGCAGGCGGTGTGGATGCACTGCTTTCTGATGGACCCTGAGCCTCAACGCTTAACGCGTGCGTCGGCTAAATGACACGGCGAATCAGAACGTCATCCATGGTGGGAGCGCACGACTTTAAGACAAGTGTGTCAACCCGGGGCTTGGACTAGTCACTATGTAAGCTGCGATCAATTGACCCCAAACATACCGGTTCATCCAAAGTCATTGGAGGGCGGAACTTGGCTACTATGAAAGCGAGGGACGACGGGTGGTGTAGCACGAGACGTGCTGCGAACCTGTGACATATGGAGGTTGGGCGCGGTCCTCAAAGTCTGACAGGCCATGGTAAATATACACTATTAATGAACACGTGTACCCCTCTTTTTCTTCTCTTTTCTCCTTCTTTCCCCTTTGGTCAGCGTGTATCGTTGCTTGCATGATTATACCTTCCGAGCGCGTGGCTTATGGCGAAGTCGCCGTCGAAAGGACGACCAGCCCCGAGCCATGTACAAACGTTGACTGTGGTTGGCGTTTGGTACCCGCGGTGCGAGTACGCACGTCATGGCGATTCTTGTTTTCGGTCGAAGCGGAACTGCGTGCCGTAAATCCCCCGAAAGCGCGCTGGCCGCGTCTAGCTACCCCCCTTTCTCGGCTTCCCCCTGACCGGACATATCCTCCCAACTTGGCATAGGCTAGCATCGTCGCGACCCAGCAAGGTGCTATGGTGATAACTTCGATGGATCAGGCCCAGGCGTTGACGTGAAATGAGAAAAAGCTGCTCGTTTGAGCGTAGACCGCGACTGCTGCACAAGCGGTCCAGAAAGGTATTACAACCCAGACCGCCGACAATACCACCGATCGAACGCGTGTGCCTTCCTTGTGTGAAATAACGATAGGACATTGCGGCAAGCCCAAATTAGGGATGGTACAGTCGTAGCGAATTAAAAAAAAATACATGAGCTGGGTCGAATGACAGTGAATATGGCACTCAACCTGTTGGAAAGTAGGGAAAAAGTGAACGCGTGAACATCGTGAATGTCGGGGCCAAATGAAGGAGTAAGCCCATTCGGAAAGATAGCTAGCCGAGATAAAAGAGGGCAACGATGGCGAGACCCAGGTGAAGGAGGGGAATATGAGACCGTATAGTGTGGGCTACAGTTGAGATGTTCCCTGATTCGCGAATGAGGAGTGGTCACTAAAATCTTGAGCGAGAGGCGGGAGCGGGCGGGGGTTTATGAGTCGGTGCGTGTAGAAACCATTCAACCGGGCTCCGTAGCGGGGGGAACGATCGCAATAATCCGTGGTCACGCCACGCCAGAAAAATAGTGGACGCACGCGCATGACCCGCACCACATGTGCATCGCAGAACTTAGACGACCTATTACAACCCCGCTCATACCGGTTGACGCTAAGTTCGATCATCCCTTATACCTTATGGCAGAAAGAGGGTGGCTTAAATGAGAGTGGTTTCAGAGCTCGGCAAAGTCACTGCACCTTTGGCCCGAATGATTGATCATCATCACCGATGAAAGGAAGTGATACACGAGGACATTCGCCACCGCAGCACTGGGCATCTTGTGGATCAGAAGACCGATTACGAGCCAAGTGAAGACGGAGACACGGAGTTGCGCCTATTGATTAACAAAGGTAATAAAAGGTTTCTGGTGATTAGTCGATCGGGAGGAGTCGCAACTCGTCCACTTGTCGGAAGTGACTGCATCTCATCTCATCGGAAAAGAGTGAATAAGGTTCAAATAGAAACAGATGAAAGCGACGGGGGGATAAATTTCTGTCGTGTGTGTGTGGAAAGGTGGCACTTTCGGAGAAAAGAAAGCAGGCAAGCACCGACACATGAAAGTCCGAAATCTATCTGAAAACTCAGATAGAGGGGAATTGCCCTTCAACAACGCAAGGAAGCGGATAGAGAATGTGTCCGACGCGACAAAAGAACTGCGCAACGGGCGTCAGGGCACGGCAGCTCATGCAACATTTTTTTCAAAACCCGCATTGGTCCTATGATGGTGTGGTCGACAATAGGACTGCATGTGGAATCTGGAAAAAAAGATCTCCGAGAATGAATAAACTGTCCAGGTCCACCCTTGATATGGTCAACAAGATGAAATAACGCATTTGTCGAACGCCTTACCAACATAAAAAGGTATGCTATCGCGATCTGATAACATCCGCTAACAAATTTCCTCATGGCGTAGATGGTCTCGGAGCATAGCCAGATGGCTGGGCGAACATACACGAGTGTGCCTGCCGGAGGACTATAAAGCTGCCGCAGATGGTTAGCATAGGCAGCCCAATCCCACCTAGGATCGTCCACCTCCCTGGATTCACCGACACGGCTCAGAAGTAGCCAGGGGGCCCATTTGGCCACCCGTCCTCAGAGCCATGACACATGTTCCCGGTGCGCACATTCAACCTTGTCTCGCAGCTGGGTTATGGGGAATGGACAACGCGCACGTATCTGGTAAAGCAAGGATGTTGCGTTCCCTTGAATGTGCACATCTACTGCTGCATGGTCTGGGGCACTTCTTTCCCATTTGTACTGCCGACAGACACCACTGTTTCCTGGTTCAAGTTCCAGTACATACCATGGGAATGGAAGAAGCCTCGGACCATGCGATGTGGGTGTCAACATGTCAAGACCAGCATCCTTGGGCGTGTGCGGGGTTGATAGTTTCTCCCTACTGAATCCAGTGATCTACTTACCCACAGCGTTCAGGCCCGATGAAACCCTGGCGTAAACAGCTCGTGCTCGCATTGCCCGACTATCATGCGAGATCAACTAATCTCTTATAGGCCCTGTGAGGTACATTTATCTTTTCCAGAAGGATGAGAAGCCGAACGAGAAGTTGTTCCGGTCAGTCTGTGTGGAACTTTGCCGGAAATTTGTAAAGGCCAGTCAGGTACAATTCGATACTAACAGGGAACGTCGAGGACTTCTCACCGTTCGCCCACTAGGAGGCCACATCGGGTTACCCATCGATGAAGCATTGTCGCAAAAATGGTGGTGGAAGCGTCAAAGTTGTGCTTCCCAGCAACGCAATTACTCGAGCCCTTAATTCGGCTCTAAGTAATATTCGGCAAGTAGTAATCAACGTATTTGAACAAGCTGTCTCAGACGGCTGTGACACTCAGCATCTTTCATCTTCCTTGGTCTCGGAATCGTCCACGTGTCTGTCGTTTTTTATCTGAACTGGCTGAGAAACGGCGAGCACATCGATCTGATCAGAAGATCCATATACATCTGACCACAGTGATTGGGCGCAAGGATTGGTTTTCCGCAATGCGGCTTGCGTCGGAGATGGGAAAGCAATTCACTTTTTTCGGTTTCGACCGCACACTTGTTCTTATCTTTTACCAATCCTACTGCACCATAGGCCAGTAAGGGCCTTCCTAGCAGCCCAGTGCGGTTCACTGTGGGATTTTTTCTTGCTTTCCGAGTTGTGCTCAATGCGCCTGCCATTGTTCTCGGGGGCGATCTTGGCAGGTCCGCGTCGTCCTCGCCCCCAGGCGGGCCTTAGAGGTGGCATTTATTGAATACCCTCGATGATTCGCGAATGCAATGCCACTATAAAATTAAGCTCCGTCCCGGGACGCCCTAATGTCATGGGCTCGTCGAGTTCCACACATTGCACCAGCATGCCAGTGATTCAATCATGGAAAAGTTGCAGTCGGCATCCGAGCTGCCACAACACCCTACGATGTGACCCAATACTGTCCGATGTACAACGAATGAAAGCCTTTCATGTTTATCTCTAATGGAAGTTGGACAAATACCAGGAAGGCTCAAGAATCTCTGAATGCGCCGCATCCGGATTCTGCACCAGAGGAGCTCGGTAAGCGGGAGAATTGCCCTCGATTACTTGAAGCACTGGGGGACTCTCACAGAGACGTCCTTCAGCAAGCTGGAGCTGCTTATTGCTCACCTGTATCATCCTAAGACGTCTCTCAATTTGGAAGACGTTCACTCTGTCAACTCCGCGAGCCGTTTCCGCTCGGCGAGCCAAGCAGCCTTCGCGGAAGCGGAGTCAAATATGTAGCTTTTCTGCTCAAGTGTATCGTTGCTTGCATGATTATACCTTCCGAGCGCGTGGCTTACATCACCGTTCACAGTTCCGTAGAAATTTCCGTGGCACTGTGACCTGCGCTTTAGAACTTGGGGTGTATTATTATTATCTCCAGTGGAACAACTTGCGGGATCGACGATCACCAAAAACGGCATGCTGGACAACATGTCCGTCGCTGATCCAACGAGAAAGGATTGTAATGAAGCTGGCTTAGTCGGTCGTTCGACTTGAATGTATGATATATTTCCGTATCTTGTATGTAAGGCATTGCAATGTAAATATGGAAGTCATTACTTAGGGGTATGTGCGGGGTGAAGCACTGTTCTCTGATGAAACTATTTCAATATCGAGAGGAAGTCTGTTATTCCCTTCGAAAAAAGCAATGAACGCGACGTAGATGTTGGACCTTATGCCTATTACGAAGGGACACGTGGTAATTTCTCACTAGTGTGAGAAAAATAGGCAAGAGCAAACACTTTCACGTTACGTGCACATGCTCCGAGCGCCACAGATCTCCAGTCTTTTGCAGAAATGCATCCAACTGCGATCCTAAGGCGATGACCTGCGCAAAAGTAGCGGAATAAGTGTTCGTATTCATGAATACGGGGGACTGAACCTATATTTGGGGTACTTGTGAACCTTTGCGGCCACTGCATCGGCCAGATGGTTAACCGGATCGCAGAAAAACCCAAGTTTTTTTTTTGCGTGTGCTCAAACGATACCTCAACAGGAAGCTTCAAGCGTTGGCGCATCCATTCCTGGGGGAAATGAGTAAAAGAAAACAGCCATTAGGACCAGCGGAAGTTCTACCTTACCCATCAGTCAGGGTGAGTCATTTTCCAGCTGGCGGGGCTGCTATGTGTGGTGGCATAGCTGCTGAAGGAAGCAGAGAGCATTGTGATGGAATCCAGGAGCCTTCCTTTGAGCATGCGGCACTACGCAGACGCAGTCATGGAGTTCAGAATACGGGATCGAAACAAACCACATGTTGGCGACAGCGGCGCTAAGCATAGGAAGCCATGAAAGGCATGTCAATCCACATAACTGACGGTCGGCGAATCGGAGAATACATCGCTGGGTTTCGTACCTGAACCGTGGTTCCACAATGCAAACACAAAATATCCGAGAATTTGTCAGTCCCAGTGCAGCTCCAAGGAACAGAGAAACGGCAAAAAAAATCGGTAGTGCCTCCAAAGGGTGTGATTCCACGAACTTTTTCCAATGAGCTGCGCGAGTGATGAGCGAGGCAGAGAAGTTTGACATCCTCGTGACCCCAGCAAGGTGAATTATGCGGACGTTGGTGCCCACATCCCCGATGGAGTAGTCCTGTGGCCATAACCACCATTCTTGAACCTTCGGCGTCACAATCCATCTGCATAGTGTCGAACTGTTCGTTTGGCGTACGCCAGGATAGAACCTCCATGTCCCGGGGGTACACCCGTTACCATGCGTCTACGCATCCTCCGCAGAATTTGAAACGGTGTCCAGCTCCTCATTCATGCTTTCGCACCACAAGCCCGAATCCCCCGTGCTGGATCAGTATCGAAGGACCCTTGCCCTGTCATCCTCGTCAAATAGAAGTCCACTTCTAAAAATTCTACGGGGGCATGTCAGGACATTCAAATTCGTAGGAGACGTGCTTCCCCCGCAACATTCAAGTCAGAAGTTGGGCCAGCAATGAAAATACAACATCAATGGGATTCATGTGAGTGTCTTCTTATAAAATCCCAAAGGAAGTCTCCCCTTGCATCGGCTGGCCTGCGGAGTAAACCTGCTACGCAATGGTCAGACCCTTTTTCCTCTCTCCTGTACTGCGTGGCTGATTCCTTTGCCATAAAGGAATAACCCACAGTAAAATGGAAGAGGGCTTGAACCATGGCACAGCAGTTCTGCTCTGCTATGCCTGATATCTGGGGTATTCTGTCACTCCATTGTCCCACTAGACAGTTAAACCAGCCTACACCTTCAGATCCAAAGATATCAGGGTATCCATGAATATCTTTATTGGGTAATTGCAGGATTGTGGGCGGCGGGCCACGTGAAAGGCATGTCAGCCGTGCGTGCGCACATCCCGTCATTCTGCCTTGAGTGACCTTGATAGCGCGTGATCACTCACGAGTATCATCTTCCCCGCCTTCTGCTCTGGTGCTCTTCATTGTTTAGTCTTGTGAATTAAATTTCCGTAGGCAAATGACTAACGTTTCTGTATAGCCTGGTAGTGGTAGTTCGTACGCACCACTGTGCACAGGATATTGTCACCTGCGGGCCGCAATTGTACCAAAATCGCTGGCAGGGAGTCGTGTGTGTGAGGTCTCGATGGAGAAGTGATTGCTATACTTGCGTGAGCCAACCCGTGGCAATTTGGGGAAGTACGTTTCCGTCTAGTTGATCCATCCTTCGGGCGACGCTATGGGCCATTAAGAAGGCTATCATTACCACTCGTATTTTCATGGCCATGCAGACCTTTCTCCTCAGGCTCTTTGAGGCGTGTCGACTCGGATACAATGAATACCGGCAACGGCGATGCATGCAGTGGACCCGAAGAGCCATTGACACTGGCGCCATGTAACCCTAAAATAGTCTTGTTGGTTCGAGCCGAGTTGTGAATGCGGCTGAGTCGTGTTGCTACCGGTGGAGGGAGTTTGTCTGAGTCGGGATTTGTTATCGGAATCATTGGGCCTGTGTGGCTTGGCCACTGGCAGATCATCCTCACAAATACACAAAACTTGAAGGTACCAGCCTGAGGGCGTTTTGAGGCAAACCTTCCCTTATCTTTTTTTTTCAATTCACTGCAAACGTCCCCGATCTCCAATGCGCTGTCGTGTTTAAATTGTTCTTGAAAAAAAAAAAGGACGGAACATTGCTTTCACATTGCATTCCAAGCCGCCACTTGGTCACAGAAAGGTTCAAAACCCGGATGAGTTTAATTTGTTTGTTCATTAGGGAGTACGGCAGGAGTAGTACCGCTGCCGCTAGTACCTAAAGCTGACAAAGTATTAGCTTCGAGATTTCTCAATCCAGCCTACGAAACTCCGCGAGGCAAGATGTCGCGGAGTCCTGGAGACCTGCTGTTCTTCTGTAAGTGAGTGTATTCGCGTTGGACGGCATCAATGGCTATAACGATGCACGGGAAACCGTATAAACTACTTGCCGGTCCGTACTGTGAGACCTGCAAGTGTCTCAGCAACTCAGCGATGGCTCGGCGGATAACTATGTATCCTCGAAATTGTTTCGTTTGGTCGATCAGCGCTCTCCAAATACGTATGCAAAGCTCAAGATTAATGGGTCAATGACCGGCAATCTAGCAGTTTTTAAGGAGTCTACTCGATCTAGAGCACTAAAATCTCCAAGATGCATCTTGCCGACAGAGAATAGAAACATCAATGTAGCACGATTGGTACAGTCGTTCTACCGACAACATACAAGGAAACGCCCCGCGTTATTCCGTCGTCACGGTTACTTTCATAACCAACGACCAGGCATCACAGGATGGGAAGAGGAGAGGCCACCATCGACGGCGATATTCTGTCCATTGACGTAACTCGACTCGTCTTCGAAGCATAAATCAGTCTCGCGTTCTTTCATAGGCCCTCAGGAGACATGTTTAAAGCCTTACCTGATGCTAAGAATAGCGCCATTTGTGCAATTTCTGCCGACGCGTGGTCAGCGCGTGTAAGTATAGCTTTTGGAGCATCAGTTGAACACTTACCCTGCGCGACGCCGTATCGGCCCATTGCATTCAGTTGTCCGATCTTTCCTGCATTCCCCCTATCACGAGCGGCATCAAATATGACTTTCGTCATGTTCGTTTCAATCAGCCCAGGGCAGATCGAGTTGACGCGGACATCGGTCTTTTGCAATTGGTATACGCTCGTCTTCGCGATCGAATTGACACTGCAGCAGGTATCAGACCGCCGAACAAACGGGGAAGACGAAAAACCTTACGCAGCTTTACTTGCACTATCTATGATGTTGTTTGCATTATTAACGTAACATAAAGAAAGGTGACTTACAATGAATGGATCCCGCTCCGGAGCGCAGCCCAGCAACTAGTGAAACAATTCAAACGCGAGTTTCACGAAAACAAAGCTAAGACACACCTGAAGCAGTCAAGATAATGCTACCACCGCTCAGCTTCTTTCCGGTCGCAGGATTCGGTCGCATCATGGCTTGTGAGCCATACTTGACCGCCAAGAAACAACTGCGAACACGCGTTAATCAAGCTAGAGAAGTAGAAGCACATTCATGAAACGTGCGGCTGCTCACGACAGAGTATTGATTCGCATGGTATCCATGAATAACTCCGTGGGTGTGTCTTGCAGAGCCACGCTTGCTGATACTCCAGCCTAATGGAGCGTCCGCGTCAGGGTCGATACATCTCAAGCAAAGGGAACAGACATTTGCAAAGAAGACATCCAGTTGGCCGTCTTCGTCGATAGCTTGCTTGCAAACTGCGGCTATCGCTGATTCGTCTGCCGCATCAGCTTTGACAGTCGTAACCTATACAACCACATGAGCTGGAAAAGTCATGAATTCTGCCCCACAGCCAACCTTCACGTCCGGATACGTGCGTTCAATCGTCAATTTAAGGTCTGGTAGATTTTCTGAAGAGAAATCCATCAGGTACAGGCGTCGTGCTCCTATAAAAGTTCAATTAGTTATGTGCATTGCTTCTAATTTTTAAAAGAACGCTATTCGGACCCTCGTGTGCGAAGAGGAGGGCGGAGGCACGCCTGGACAGTCCATGTTACACAGCGTAAGTAGAGAGACCAAGCGAGCATGGACAACGTTGGACATTACCCAATGCCATGCAACGAATTGACTCCTGTGATGACGCAAACCTTGCCGTTCAGTCGCTGTCCACGAGAGGCGTTTTTCAAATGCGATTGGATCTGCTCGATACGCGTAAGCGTTCTCTGATGATATTCCCTTGCACCGTCCTCGGATCTGTTGGCAACACGTGGACTCCCTTTTGTCGTCATCCCGTCGAGTTGGATGAGGGATTTCCGTACTTGAAGGACGGAGCGAAGTGGGTTGGAAGTCGCCTCCTGAAGTTAGCCCACCTAACCCCCACTGTATAGCATGGAGCGGGAGTAGTACCCGGTTAACCGGAAACAAGACAATAGTGTCTATTGAAATCTACGACAATTCCAAGAAATATTTAATATTCACATGAGGAGTGTAAATACACCAGTGAGTCTATGTTTCCAGAAACACCAAGGCTCAAGAGGAGAAAACAAACATTGGTAAGTCGAGTCATACCCGCTTGGAAAGACGAAGAGCCTCATTATTTGTGAACTGCATATGCATATTCATTATGTTCGGCGTAAGCTGAAAGGCCATGCGATCTTGCTCGGCCATATGTTTCATAGTATTGAACAGGATAACCCTGCGCTGAGCGGTTCGGGCACCGAAGATCTACAGGATAACCGTAGTCCTGATGGACCATAGAGGGCGCCGTAAATACCATTGATCCCTGGAGCGCAATGACAGCGGCAGGATCTGCAGTGTTGGAAGACTGATAGCCAGATGACTGATCCGATGGGGTAGGGGAGGAAGAGGATGTGTGCGACGTGGGGGAGTCATAGTTGTCAGGCGGTACCAAACTTGCATAGTTCGTATCCGAGCACGGGGTATCGGGATACGACGAGCAATTTTCTGAAGAAGAAAACTCTGGGGAGACACGAGGGCGCTTGCGGTTATCGGTATAGCCCTCATGAGCCCGGTCATGAATCTCCCGATTGGTGAAGGCCGCCATCTGCTGTTCACGATATGCGATTGCGGAATGCTCTGATGCGGAAGGCCTGGAGGACGCGGGCGGAGATATAGGGGTATCTTGTCTTCCGGAGGGAATATTACTGGTCCTTGGATCAAAAGACAACGCCGGTGTGTCAGGAGGGGGGCGCCTGCGCCTTCTCGAAGGTTGGGCCGGCGGCTTCCTTTCCCTGTCCTGAGGAAGTGGGTCATGATTAAACAATGGCTTCACTTCCACGCGCCTCTGCTGTGGGCGAGGGTTAGAACGGGAATTGAACAATGATGAGGCCCACATACCGCCGCTTCTCTACGATGATGGGACCCATCAATATGAGGCGAACTCGGGGACATAATCGTCGTCGTCGGTGGGTGTGATGAAGACTATCGTTCCTCGACTCTGAGGAGAGAATTTTTCCTCTCCGTTGTTTGACCTGCAAAACGAATGACCGCCGCGATATATACGGGGCAGATCGGTATTTTTTTGGCGAGCATTGTGTGTGTTGGAGCGATAGAAACGCGCTAGCCTGGTGCCGTAGCTGTGGGGATAGCGGTAAGTCATCAGTCATGATGGATGCAACTGCGTTAGGTCAAGGTCGAGGTGATGTTCACATCATGCGTTGCCGAATTGGTACTCCGCCAGTACAACCATTGACAATCTTGCACCAGTGCTACTCACAGACCAGCCACCACAATCGAGCTGGACCACCACGTTGAACCTCATCACTGATCATGTCGTCTAGTATAGAGCTGATCAATCCCAAGGCAGAAAGCGTCCGTCGCGCTGCGGCGTTGCAGGTAATTTCATCTTACTGCGTGACTTTCCTCGTCCGCATCCCTCCCACCAGGTCAACACCACAGGTGCAATGGGTCTCGCTAATGTGGTGAAGGGTAATCTCGGTAAGTGTTGTGGACCTCATCTCGTCCGTTCGTACCGCGATCGAGTATACTGTAGGCCCAAGAGGGACACTCAAGATGCTCGTGGACGGTGCCGGTCAGATCAAGATGACCAAAGACGGCAAAGTGCTGCTCTCTGAGATGCAGATACAGAATCCGACAGCAGCGATGATCGCTCGCACTGCCGTTGCGCAAGACGATCAAGTGGGCGATGGCACCACCTCCGTCGTCCTCCTCGTCGGCGAACTGCTCAAGCAAGCAGATCGCTATATCTCTGAAGGCGTCCACCCAACCGTCATAGGGGAGGGCTTTGATCTCGCTAAGAAAGAAGCTCTAGCAGTCCGTAGCCGATATTGGCTAGGTTCCGTCCGGGGCTGACGCAACCTGCAGTTTCTAGACACGTTCAAACAGTCGTCAAAATTGGATCGGCCTACCCTAGTTAATGTAGCACACACATCGCTTGCGACTAAGCTGCATGCCTCGCTAGCAAAGCAGCTCGCAGCTGACGTTGTAGACGCCGTGCTTACCATCAGGCCACCACCGCCCCCCAAAGGCACGTATTTAATCTTAGACGAAATCCAGGGTATACACACTGAAAAGTCTGCTGTAGGAGCAATAGATAAATGGCGAGACCCAATTGATCTTCATATGGTTGAGATTATGAAAATGCAGCACCGCACCGCGTCTGAAACTCAGCTTGTGCGTGGTTTGGTCATGGATCACGGCGCAAGGCATCCCGATATGCCGAAACGCGTCGAGAACGCCTACATTTTGACGTTGAATGTCAGCCTCGAATACGAGAAAACGTACGCGGACGGTGCACTGCTTGCCACCAACTCTAAACTCACGGAACCTTAGGGAGGTTAACTCTGGCTTCTTCTATTCGTCAGCAGAGCAGCGCGAGAAACTCGTCGAGTCTGAGCGACGTTTCGTGGATGCTAAAGTCAAAAAAATCGTGGAGCTCAAGGATCTCGTATGCGACCAAGCTATTGGTGGCAACGAGAAACCCAAAAATTTCGTCCTGATCAATCAAAAAGGAATAGACCCGCTCAGTCTTGATATTCTGGCGAAAAATGGTATATTGGCCCTGCGGCGTGCCAAGCGACGCAACATGGAGCGGTGCGCCTTCCGTCGGACGTGGAGACGTAATACGATGGCTAATAGATACCACATCAATTTGCCCATAATAGGTTGCAGCTCATTTGTGGAGGCATAGCACAAAACTCCGTTGATGATCTCACCCCGGACGTTCTCGGTTGGGCTGGTCTCGTCTATGAGCACACACTCGGAGAGGAAAAATTCACGTTTCTCGAGGACGTCAAGGATCCCAAGAGTGTCACGTTGTTGATCAAAGGCCCCAACGCACACACGATTCAGCAAATTCAAGACGCGCTTCGCGATGGGCTCCGTGCCGTCAAGAATGCAATCGAGGATGAATGCCTGATCCCTGGAGCCGGCGCATTCGAGGTCGCCTGCGCCGCACATCTCGGTGGACCCGTCAAGAAGGCCGCCAAAGGAAGGGTCAAGATGGGCGTGCAGGCTTTCGCAGACGCGCTGCTGATCATCCCCAAGACCCTTGCTCAGAATGGTGGCTTCGACGTCCAGGACGTGGTTGTGGCCCTGCAGGTGCGTGTACGATTTTATTTTATTTTTCTATATTTCCTTTCCGGCTGGGAAGCGGATTTTATGGGAGTGATCGATCTCTCATTCCTTGATATGGTTATATCAGGACGAGCAATCGGAGGGAAACATCGCTGGTGTCGACCTCGAGTCTGGCGAACCGTTTGACCCCACCGTTGAGGGAATCTGGGACAATTATAGAGTGAAGCGTCAGATGTTGAACTCCTGGTCAGTCCCTGGACGTGCCACTCCGCTGCAGCGCATGTTTTACTCATTTATCAATGTAGTTCCGTCATCGCCGTAAATTTGTTGTCCACAGATGAAATACTGCGGGCTGGGCGGAGCTCACTCAAGCCTGAGGGGCAGTCATAACAGAGATAAGGAAGGAGTTTGCACTTATTCATTATGATCCACGTCGAGTCGGATTTGATGAGATCGTCAAAATCGCATTCGTGACTATGAACATTAAAAAACAAGACTATAGTATTCGTACGATAACTAAGGTTTGCCAACGCGAACAAGTGGAGAGAGAACACAAACAACTCAAAAGAGTATAACTTAACAATTGTAACGCGGTTGAGAGTTGGGCAAACGAATGAATCAGTGTCGATCGGGAAGAGGGAGGACAGGGGGCAATAAATTACACGGAAGATGTCCAGTACGAGGCATTGTCGCGCGGGGTCAGTCAGAGACGATATCGGATGCAGAGTCCCAGCCAGCGTGAACCAGATGTGTTGGCGAAGCCAACTCATCGCCACAGAAAGAAGCAGACTTTTTCAGGTAATGGGACATAGGCGTTGCCTGAGCATTCTTCCAGGGCACGACGGTTGGGAGCTCCGTGGTGTATGTAACGCGGAGATGAGAGAGGACGCCTTCTCTTACCGATCCTTCATGACTCTCTGGGGTTTCTGTAAGGAGCCCTTCAATAACATGGTCGTCGTCGGAGTTTGTAGCTTCACATGATTGTTCACCTGCGAGCATCATGCGAGGCTTCAAAAGATGGTCTGAGAGATTCCCTACCTGCGAGGATGCTCAATTGTATGAATATGAAAAGGTCAGGAAACCGTACGTACGGCCTCACTTGCTGCTTCTGATATTGCCTGAGCAACAACATTGACTGTGGTGGACTTCTGCGGTGATACCGATCGATTGGCAAGTGTTGTCCGTGTACTCAACGCGGGTGATGCGTCAGATTGCGAGGCGGGCCAGGATAAATTATTTTCCTCTGGAAGCGAGGACCGTGGTCGTAGTCTCTGGCTCCGACGAGTCCCACTCCCTGATTCTAACGGTGATTTGGTGGTGGAAGACCATCGTCGCCTGGCAAAATTGATGGGCGATGGTTTGAACGTCAAGATGGTGGCAAAGCTGTGTGTAGAATGGCGTGGTGTAGGAAGACGCAGAACTTGATCCTCAAATTTGTTCTCGGCCAAAGGCTTGCCTTGATACGGAAATTGGTCAGGGCCTGGGATGGGCAACGGCGTGCGATCTTGTGGAGTGACAGGTCCGTTACTCTCACTCTCTATGGTGGGGAGGGACTCTTCTTCATCGTCGGGAGAAGAATCCTCGGGCGGTGGAGGAGCCCATGTCCTGCGCGCGAAGTTCGTGGGGTTAGGTCGACAAAGGAGGCCAGCGTTTAAGGCCTTGAACTTTATTGCAGAGGAACCGCTGGGATTGTGCGGAGCCGCATCTTCATCTCCGTCGCCTGAACGCGGGTTGCTTCGCGTCCTCTTACTCGGACGTGGTGGTGAGTCGTCAGGAGTGACAGCGCGCCCGCGTTTCCCACTGTTAAGCACAGGGAGGTCGCCCTCGTCCTCTTCGATGGCTTCGGCTCGCTCCCGCTTCTCCCCAAGCCACCGCTCTACCTTTGCCCTCTGCAACACCATCTGGGCCCGTGTTGAACCGCTCCGCAAAGCATTCATCCGCTTTCTCATGAATCTACCATTGGTGGTCGCTTTCTTTCCGAAACGACCATTCGAGTCCCTGGGCTGATGTTTAACAGCCAGCGATTTGGGCCTGAGACTGCCTCGTGAAGATGACGGACTGGCAGGCTCGTTCCTCGATTCCACGCTCACTGGGGAAGAGTGATGAGGTCGCACAATCTTGGCGGACGTGGAGGCTTGTGACTTTGGGGGTGGTGATGATGCACGGTTTGGTCGGGTGGGGGATAATTTGCGGGGTCTGCCTCGTTTGCGTTTAGGAACCTCTTCTGCTATAGGACGCTTACGAGGACGACCCCGCTTTCTTTTAGGAGCCATCAATATCTCCTTCGCCTTCTCCGACATCTCCACAACCGGTCCCTGCTCTGTCTTACGCTTCTTTGCTGGCCGCTCCTCGGCGCCAGCTGCGGGCTTAGGTTCCATAGGAGGTGCGCTCTTCTGCACGGGCCGCCTGGAGGGGGGCTCTGCCTCATCCCGAGAAGCACAAACAACGACCTGGCTCGCCAAACGAGCAGGCCACGGCTGGGAATAAATGGCGAAGTGGCGCATGCACCTAGCGGAGAGGCAAACGGGATAACGTAAGTTAGATCCGAGTGAAGATGTGGTTCTGCATACCGAGGGCATTCCTGTGGTTCCTTGCGTTTTTTCCCTCGTCGTGGACTGGTGTCGATGTTGCCCCAAACTATCTGATTGTCGACCGAAATCATTGGCAAAATGTTATGGCATGTGACGCATGTCGGTAATGGTCGGCCGTCTGGACCCAAGGGCGCAATGTGGCTGGCAATACCCGAGGATTCGTTTCTATCGACGGGCAGTGAGGGACGTGTACGAAGAATCCGTGCTTCAGATTCCTCCTTGATCGGGATTCTGTCCTTCTCTTTACCATTAAAAGGAGTGGATAACCTGCTCGTACTTGGCCTGGCATGCCGGGAGGGGAGTTGTGCAAGCTCAGGTGGTCCAGGGGTGAGCGATTTCGTAGAAACTTCAGGAGTAGCAGCGGCAGATGATTTTTGCCGCCGCCTTGCGGACCTGAGCTGGGTCCGCGGCTCGTCCCTTGACTCGGAATGACGACTGAGAGGAGGGACAGAGCTGTCGGATAGGAAGGAAGGATCAGAATACAAATACTCGGCACGTTGCAGACAAACCTCGAGGCTGATCGGCGTGATCCTGATTGGGGGATCGAAGAAGCGTCACCCCCGTCTAAGTCAACATCAGCAACATCCGACGCATTCGCAAGTGGCTTGTTCCCTTCTCTCTCTTCATCGTCACTTTCGTCGGAATCGTCATCCTGTTCCTGAATGATAGCATATACTCCGCGACGAGTTCTGCGTTCGTTCACGTTTCCTACTGCAGTCGTCACAGGCTCAGAATCGCTGAGGTCATCATCTGACGCCCCGGCATCTGATTCACATCCGGAAGCCTCGCCCTCAGGTCCATACCCGCCACGGCCATTCTTCTCGCACGTTTCGCAGAGGCAGTATCGGTTCTTGCTGCCAACTAAATGGCTAAATCAGGTATAGGGCGGAGAAGAATGTCGCTTAAACTGACAGTAGCCATCACCGTAATGTGCTGTTATTTCTTCGCCAACGGCAATAGGTCGAAGCACACGGAAAGTGATGTATTTGCCCTCTCGAAACAGTTCACAGTTATTCTCGCAGTCATGCTGTGAAGAAATGAGAAATGAGCCCACGGTCAGACATCATCGCAACTTACGTTTACGAAGCGCGCCGGACCCAAGAATAGGTGATTTTTCTTCATCTGGCGGGAATGAATGACGCTGAAGTCCCTCCTGATGTCAAGATTTCTAAGGTCCGTCCGCTTCAATTCCTTATCCTCTTCTTTGGACAAGTGGGCCATCGAGCCCTTCAACTCTGCTATGACCACTCCAGGGGACAGAGGGCGAGTCGCAAGGATACATAGTTCTGACTTGCCCGTTTTGTGGGAGTAGCGTGACGTGTGAGCAATCTCAATACAGCCACCTGGATTGTATAGTTCAAAATATCTCGAGGCATGCCTGGGAGGGAGCCGAGCGTGAGCGTCGCCAGCGAGAGGAGAGGAGAAGACACACGTGGCAAATGCATTAATCTGTTTTTGTGTATATGGTTTGAGGTAATAACGAACGGGTTGAAGACTGAAAAACGAGGTTGAGTGGGGCGGACGTCGGACTAGAGAGGACACGAACGCGAGGAGTTCATCCACTGCCTGACGCACAGCGTTCTGGGGAAGTCCCTTGCTTTCGACGAGCTTTGAGGACGAAAAAAGTTAGAACATGGGTTGGATGGATAGGATACGAGATGAAGGAGATAGCGTGACGAGAGGTGAAGGTGTGACTCACGCGTCTAAGTACGAACATGAGATCGCTGGCGGGAACCTTTGGGAGTCTACGGGAAGGATCCATCTTGTGTACGCAGAGAGGGACGTTTCCGGTGCCAAGCTTCTCGACAAGAAGGTGACTGAGAAAGTCGTCGTCCCTGGAGAGGTCGCGCATGTTCATGATTTTGGTGGGGCGCCATGTCAGGGAGGCCGAGTGGGAGCCTGCGGCCGACGTTGAGGGCATCGAGCTCGACAACGGGGACGACGTGGGCGCGTTGGGGAAGGTGGCGAGGAGATGAAAAAGATGACGCGAAGAGGCAGAGCTGAGGGAAGGAACGGCTCTGCAGCGCTGCACTGCTCCGGTTACGGCACCAGCGTTGGTCCCGATTATATAAGCAGGTCGAACAAAGACTTGGGCGATGCAATTCATAGCATTATCGGGTAAAGAAAGGAACAGAACAAGGGCATGGTCGTCATACACTACTGCGCTCGCCGTCTTTGGCCACGTCCCCGACACATCTACTCCTTGTGCGCATGCTTTTGCTTCCCGGTCCGCAGCTTTCTGATGTAGAACTGATGGACATCAGCCCCACGCCCTCCGTAAGAACGCATACACGCACCTCCAGCTCCTTGCCCTCCAAAACGTACCCGTCTGCGCGCCCAGACTGTCCAGGCCGGCTGGAAATCGCCGCATATAGCCGCCCCGCAAGGAACTGTTGCTCCAGCAGCGTATCGATTTTCGCGTCTGCGGCCGATCAGCGTTCGCCCATCAACTAGGATCGTTCGGATGACATCACCTTTCTTCCTTTCCTCCAGCTTACGTTGCACGTGGCTGGATTTTTTGACCGCCTCTTCCCCAGGGGCAGCAGCGGTTTTGGCAGCCCCCTTCTTGGTGATGGGTTGCGCGTACTAGTCGCAAAAGCGACGTCTAGCGGCGCATACACGCAAGGATGTCACTACTCACGTGTGCCTCGTACCACTGTCTGAAGGGGGTTGCGTCGATCTGGATGATGGCACCCTTGACGAGGGTGTTGGTGCGGACCAACTCGTTGTTGGAGGCATTGTACACCTGGATGTCACACTCAGCGTGAATCGAGGACATTGCACCCGGACTCACGACACCGATAATACGGGTTTTCCGTGTGGTGTGCTCCGACGCCCAGGCAAAGTTGCCAGTGTCGAGACGGAGAGCGCGGTACTTGAAGTTTCCACCACGGACGCGCACCGTGTGGATACGTTTTGCGCCGAGTTTGGTATTGGCGGGCTGGCGGCCGAGCTCGAACTTTCTCTTCTTGCGGTAGTGGGCGCGCTGGGCACCTGTTGCCGAGCGCTTGTGCCGGGACGAACGTGAGATACCTGGCGACGATGAACACGGGCGATTCTGGCGGGGGACGACACCTACCCATGTCGAAGAGTCTTGAAGATGGGGAGTCGTCTACCCTGCCTGTAAGGTTGTGATGATGCCCCACCCAACATCAAGGTTTGCGTAGTTTCGATCCCCGATGGCAATTCCCGTATGGGTGGCTATGTCACTACTCATCTCATTCCCGGTTGGTACTATGGCGGTGGTCGTCTTCCTCGCTTTCCACCGCTTCCCCCATCGCCTATCTTCACGTGAGAATGCTATCATAGATTACAGACAATACGAAGCAAGCTCGTTCTCGCCACAGATCCTACTGCGCAACTTCATTTGCGCCATTCATCCACCCTTCTACGCGACGTTCTTGTATGCATTTTGTAAGCTCCACTCTCGCTACCTCACCAGCGGACGAGACCTGTATACCTCCTTACCGTCGCCTGTCGGTGGTACTCATATTCGTGGCGGTACCTTGGAGAAGATCCGAGCCGGATCAGATTATTGCCCACCTGCCCAAGCACTCTCAATCCTCTGGCTCAGTGCAATTGTTTTTCCCCTTATTTGCGCAGCGACCACGGGGCAGGGGTATTGGCTTTAACGCAAAATATGGACACTGACGTCAAAGTCAAGGGTGGGATGGCGCTTTTCGGCTCACAGGTTGAACGTCTCAACGAAGCGCACCTCCTCATGGCACCCTTTACCACATGGACCGACTTACTATTCAGGTACGGCACACTAACTAATCAATGCGTTTAATCCTAAGCCTGTACGGCAAACGCAGCTGCACACGATTGCGGGTTTGGTGATGAAGAATGTTAGATAATCCTCGCGAGGCTGATCTTCATGACTCGTATTTTCTCCCCGTAAGGCTCTGCTCGGACTTTTTCCAGCTTCCTCAAGGCCAAAACTGTCGGCCAGAGACGGTAAATTTCATGAACGAAAATAGGACGTTTCTGGATTCCAACCCAGAGTAGAAGGATAAGGGTCGCAGCCTAATCTGCTTGGGATACTAGATCCGTTCACCCTTGAGCTTGAGGACTGCTTTCCAACGATCGGCGATTCAGATTAGTTCCCTCATGTCGACGGCAACATCCACTGACACTCGAACTATGTCCCATGAGTAAATATGACACTGACTTCATCCACCAGGTCATGGTCCATCAAGAAGTACAGGTTAGACTTGTGCGCATTATCGTTGATAATTCGTCTGCCTTTTCGGGATCTATGATATTTCAATGGGGTTTGGGTACGGTTTGTTATACGTAGTTGCAGCGGGATATAGTCCCGGTAGATTTCCAGACCACAAGTACAGTTGACCTTCTCACAATGCACTATGTCGGGAGCCACCCAAACCCTACGTATTATGAGAAATATGCAATACGAAAAAGTTCCCACGATTAGGATTTGACAATGTAGTCATTGATTAACAACAAGCTACTAAAGCACACTAGGCAGTATTATGTAGATTGAACAAAGTTGTACTCAGCCAAAGTCGTCTGCTTTGCATTCTGCATATGATCACAATGAAGCTGAGCCCGAAATGTGCGAAGTTGATGAAGGAAGTTTGGAGAGGAATCTATACCTACTCGAGAGACATACCCAATCTCTAGCTTCTCAATCATCACAATCAACTCCGAGGTTGACACATTGTCATCCGGAGGGCTTTCATCATCATGATCATCATCTGAGGAATCAACATCTCCATTTCGAGCTGCCTTCTGTCGATGAACTTCATTGATGAGCTCAGCATCACTGTCTGCGCGATTTGCCGCTGCTGAAAAAAAATATGCACTAAGCCTGATAGGCCAGGCTGCCAGGCTGCCAGGGTCAGAGTCGGTCACGTTGGCTCCACTTCAACATTTTTAGACTGGTTGGGTTGGCTCAGTGGTAATCACTGTCAGCTTGTGAGTAAGTCAAGTGTACTAGGTATGTACATGGTCGCCTGAGCATCGGAGACGAACAAATAGATCCAAATACCGAGCTTGTCCGAACACAACTGTGACTATGGCAGGTGCAGGCCATCGTATGTTGTCCACATACTGTCTACCGGGCCAGTCTGATGTTCTGCGTGCTCGATAGCCTCAGGTTTTAATCCCCATCTCCCCGGTGGCAAATACCAATTTCTCTCGAAGGCTCTCGGTGCGACCATGTGGTTCTTTATTTTCTACCGTGCTCGGTGAGTCGCACGGGCGTTTGTCTACATATGCTCACGGCGTCCCTTACTCCGTGATGGTATGTTATACTGTGGTATAGTGAGGACGGTCCAAAACTACTGGTGAGCCATCCCGCAGACTCTGCATTGCAACGCCTTTAAATGTGCCGGGTCCTTAGGGCTGGCGGCATCCATGGGAAGGACATGGACATGGACATGGACACCACGATGAGCATGCGGAACACCACCATTAACATTTGGATAGACTTGTCGTGTTTCAGCGTCTTCACTCGTGTATACAATTTCAGACTGCGGCCACAATTGGATTCACACTTACCTTCAGCCAGCTGCCATGGGCAACTTTCCTTGATTCTTCATGGAAAACTATCAACGCCAGCGCAAGTCCATCGTTGGCGTGTCATTGGTGCGCCGGCAAATTTAGGCTTCCACACTTGCTCAATCTGAACTTGGTCATGAAGTTGTGCAATTGTTTGACAGCTCTCGCTAATTCACACGACAAGGGTTGAAGTGACCTTGCATTATATTGAGACTGTTTGTCTCGGCAGCTCTGGGCAGTACAGGATGTCTCAGGCTGTTTCGTCGACCACGGACGCTCTTGTAGATTGAGAGATCACGAAACTTTCCCGGCTTGGGTCTCTGATCCTTGCTCGCCTTCCCCTAGACCAGAGATATGTGAACACGGTACTCGAGGTGGGCACAGGCGACAATCCCGGTTCGACAGTGGAGGGGCCATTGCTCTCTGCCTCTTCCAATTTCGCTTTCAGAACTAAGCTAGCCCTAGCGCAGCGCCCCTTGCTTGCATGGGGGAGCCCTATCTCGTGCACAAGGTGCCAAACCTTGGGATGTGACTGCTCTTGTAGTCCTTGGCCTTCCATCTGCGGGGACACAGATGCAAGCACCACGACCCATCGCCTGATTGGTGCAGCAAGCTGGCGCGCTACATACTGGCCAAAACGTGGCCAAAGGGTCCTTGCGGAGAGTTCGATCAGAGTCGAGGTAGAGCGGATCACCTCGACCACAATATTAAACCAACTCTGCGAGACAGATAGCGCGCGTGTCCCGGAGGCTCTTTGATATGGATGGATGCACGAAGCCACCTCTACGCTTCCCGAAAGATGTTATGTCACTTTCTGGAATGCTAGCCGCTGGATAGTAATCCGCTTTTCCTCGCAGTAACTCGTTTTTGCCTGTTCCTGTCATCGATATTGCGGGCACCATGTTTAGGCCCTGCCATACTTCAGTTTCAACGTTACATGAATTGACTGATTAATCATCCCGTCTATATTTCCATACCACGTAGCGATCCGCTACCACTATGGGCCAATCCACGCAATCATTACAGCCATTGGCATATGCAAGTAAGCTAGCGACGCACCGACGTGCGAGGTCATTTCGTCCCCACCACAATTCGAGGAAGTTCAAGAATAGAGCCAACCGATCACAATCCACACACCAGCGGCTGGTAACGCGACGCTCACACAATCGCTGGTGAAGCGCCACGCTAGTCCCTTTCCTAGCCTTCGTCCCCTCACGCAAGGTCCTGGTGGTGCAGCCGGCCAGCTTTGCCACGCCAACGCTTTTCTCCAGTCGGGAAACCCAACCGTCATCCGCCTCCGTCGGCCTCGAAACACAAACGACCACGACCACGACCATTGCAAACGCCTGTGCTGCGACGAGGGCGGGGGGAGGAAATACGACCCCGACGTGGTGCGTAGGTGCGGACGATTGGACTGTACACCACGGTCTTGATCCCGTGCGGAGACATCATCATTATGGTGATCGTGATGATGGTGGTCAGTATGCCATCCATTCTGGTAGCGTAGGTGTCGTCCAGGGCTATAATGGGACGGGCTGGTATAGTCTTCGTCTGCATCACCTTCGTCCCCGGATGGAAAGAGTGTGATTGGGCTCAACAACGGCGAGCCTTGCGGCGTCGCGATGGGTGACGCGCGATACGATGCTACGGGTTTTGTGCTGGGAACGCGTACGGACGAGGGAAGCGGCCCGGTAGGGCTCGCAGGGATTCTTGATTTGAGTGGCGTCCGAGTAGTCCATATGGCTGATTCGGGCTCGCGTCCTGGTGAGGGTTGCCTGTAACGAGTCAAAGATGTAGGCGAGAGATTGGGAAAGCGTCTTTCATGATGTGAAATGCCGATGTTCAGGTAAAGTAACACAAAAGCAGTCAGGACGAGGCAAGGAATGTATATTGAGTGGAAAGTATGGAGGGTGTCTGGCAGATGGCACGGCACATTCACGAACGTTGGCCCGGAATACGTGGAAGACGGAGGAATGAGGGAGAGGAGCTCAAACCCTGGTCGGCGAATATGTCGACTGGGAGAAAATGACTTGATGGTAACCTCCCTGGTTGTATTGGAACCAGGCGCCTCATGTGTGACCTCGCAATAATCACGATTATCCCCACTGGTCATGTTGTTAACGCAAGTGGCCATTAAGTAGGAATATGCCTTACCTGAACACGACAGAAGGTCGCAAGGTTTCCAACAAAAACTCCGTCGTCTGTTTCCCAAGCATTGACTGGTACCCATACCCAGCGCCAGGGTGTATTGATCCTTTCTCGCGTAGCGGTCCACAAGACTTGCTCGAAGGTCGGAAGAGCGGTATATGAGTGAGTAATATCTTTGGCCCCAACAAGCGGCCATCTTTTTGATCAGAGAGCGACAGCGCAAACTCAATCGGCCCTCCCGGGAGTGGTGTCCAGTGACCGTAGGTCTGGCCGAGCCCATGGCGGCGATAATCCTCTTCCACGAGCCCCGGTGCATTCAGCAAGACGAGTTGATGACCCGCGATCGAGATAACCCGGTTGAGGGGCCCAAAATGTTTTTCAAAGAGCCGACGGGCATCCTTGGAAAACGATGACACGTCGCCAAGCCTATAAGTAGAGCCCAATCAGAATCTATATGAGTATGCCGGATGGCGAAAGAGTGGCAGACCCTATATCATTGTTGCCAGGGATGAGATGAAACGCCACAGAAGGATGCCGGGGAAAAGTCGCCTCAAAAGTTTGTTGGTACTCATCATACCTGTGCGTCATGAAATCAGGAAACGTATGCAATGAGCAGACAAAACATACTCGACTTCACTCGTGACGTAGCGTCCTGAGGCAAACGTGTCGCCGAGAAACATGACTGCGTCTGGATGCAGCCGAGAAGCAATCCTCCAGCTTTTACGTATGTATACTAGATTGAAATCCTGCCAAAGCCACGAACGGAGTGCAGCGTGCCGCAGTCGCGCGTCCGACAGCAGAAGGACTCTGGTGGGTGTCACCCCAGACGGCTTGAGTGACATCAGCTGAGCCCATCGGTCGAACATAATGACTCACGGACTGGAGGGTATTGTCTGGCCATCTACAGTCTGCTAGACTGTAAAAGAAGACCCCAACTTCGCACCAGAAGACCAGGATGACCCAAAAGATGCGAAGTCCCAGAACAATGGTGGATCTTGAAAAGAGACGCGACTTGAGATGGCGTCTTTCATACAGTGAGCCCATTCCGCATGACTTGAGCACGTAGCGATGAACGTTGTAGATGGGTTGCCTGAGGGCAGGAAGCTTGTTTATTTCCGGACCATGAGCCTAATCCGTAAAAAACAAACAAACACATAGTTCTTGGCGCCTCCCCGACAAATATTACGTACACTAAAACATAAGAAATCGTCCTATTACTCCCAGTCGCTATTCTCGTCTTCCTCACCCTCGTCTTCCTTCTCGTCTTCCCCCTCTTCCTCGTCTTCCTCCTCCCCATGGTGTTCTTCCGCTTCGATCGTCCCTGTGCTGCCGACAGCTCCGGACACGACGTCATAGCTGTCATCACTGCTACCCCTGGGACTCTGTACATGTGAGGATGGTAGTGACAGGACGTCTGACGTGGACGTTGCTTTGGGAGGAGCAAACGTATGCTGTGATGACTCCAGTTGGCTACCGGAAGTCGAGGATTCTTTTCCATCTTGGGGAGAAGCAGATTCGTCCTCGTCCTCGTCGTCCTCCCAACTAAAGTCTTCTTCATTCACCGCCGTCGCTTTCCCAAAGGGATCGATTAGAGACCACATGCTAAGAATAATAGCACTTACATTGCAATAATGTTTTCCGCCTGTTTTCCTCCATCTCGATCTGGTGTACTCTGAAAAAGTATCTTACCCAGAAGACTTCTTCCGGCATGAATGATGGAACTAGCGGCTGAATTGAGCACAGTCCTCCAGCCAGAAACGGTCGGGACCGTACCAAGTGCATTAAACGTAGCCTGTAACCCCGCTCCATCCGAGGGGTCCGCCAGCGCTTCCCCAACCCGCTTCCC
This sequence comes from Fistulinella cinereoalba, assembly GCA_038089115.1. Lineage (NCBI taxonomy): Eukaryota > Fungi > Basidiomycota > Agaricomycetes > Boletales > Boletaceae > Fistulinella > Fistulinella cinereoalba. The sequence goes on along the minus strand of JBBPKG010000073.1, from coordinate 24,439 downwards.
CCAGGCTTCCGTACCAAATCCTTGCCCGCTCGCCTCACTCGCATCTGCCCAAGCCATGTAAGCTTCCCGGGAGGTATCCACTGCCGGGTCCACTTTGATGATCTCGGGATTGCTCCTGAGCTGCTTCAAAAGCGATTCAGCGCGCGTGGCCACCGCCAGGCGTGCATCCTCCGACGGACGACCCGACGAAGACCCCGCATCGACCTCTTTTCCCTTCCCCTTGGACGAACTAGCGGCTGCCCCGTCCACATGGGCGGCTAAACCGGGCAGCATCCAGATATCAGCGCCATCCCAGGCAACAGGCGCCTCTACAGTGCCCTCCGAGTCCGGTGGGATGATCTTGACGGCCTCCCGGAACACGTCCCCAGCCTCCTTGACCGCCTCGCGGAGCAGCGCCTCGCTCTTGTGCACGTACTCCTCCGCCTGTGCACGCGTCACTCCTTGCACGCGCTGGAACTCGGAAGACAGCGTGGTACGGAGTTGCGCCAGGTCCACGTGTGGTCCATTCTTCAGGCTCTCGGGGAGCTGCGCCTGCACGGCAGAGACGATGTTCGGCGGGATCGACGACTGAAGACGGGCAAAGAAGGAGTGGGCTGTCGTGGTTGATGATGATGACGCTGAGGGTCTAGAGAGCGTTTCCTCGCCACCGGGCTCAGTACTAGAGGGCCGTGTCGTATGTGCAGTAGGGGTAACCGCCGACTCCTCTGCACCATTCTCTTCCTCGGCTTCAGATGCAGGAGGTTGTGGGTCCCCGGTCAGCTTCTCGATCTCGCGCTGCGCTTGCGTGACAACTTGGCCTAGGTCCCGTCGTGCAGTTGCAAAGGCTGCCTCGCCCTATTTACGCAGTGGCTGCCCTTGGCATGGATCGAGCAGTGATAAGCATCCGACATACCTGCTTCCGGAACCCCCCCCAGAAACGACCTAATTGTCCAATAACTTGCGTAACCTCTTCATTGAAGCTTTGTTCGGGTTGCCGTTCAGTGATCGGTGGGGTGCTCGTTCCCGTTCCAGTTATGCCATAGGTATCAAGGAAGTTCATGCTGATGGTGCAGGACGGCGTGCAGCGTTAATGTTGATGGTATGGTTACGGACTCGGATCGCCCAAATCAGGCAATGAAGGCAAAACATATATTCAGCTGACTATCACTAAAACATCCTCTGCGTAGCGTATCATACTCGTACAAGTTCCATTTTAGAAACCAAAACACAAAGCCCATTCGATCGATCTAAGCACTCACAGAAACCTCTTGGAAACGAGGGCTGGCATAATCTTTAAACGACCTCTTCAAATCCACGGGTGTAGCTTTCGCGAGTTTGTGGGCGCGACACTCAGCAACGAAGTCCGTGAACATCTGGCCGGTCAGGTCAGAGGAAGCAGAAGCGCGTATGACAAGGGAAAGTACTAACCTCCATGGTGTCCAACGGGCCACCTGCGCTCTCGGGGTGGAATTGTACGCCCCAAACCTTCCTTCCTGAATCTGCAGTCGATTTGATCCCCTCAACCGAGGAATCATTACAGTTGATGAAGAACGGCTCCCATCCCGCTGGGAACGGATCAGTCAGTTTAAGTGCATATTGATGATTTTGGCTAGAAATATTCCGATCAGTTAAGCGGTGCATCAAGATTAATCACCGAGCAACGCACCTCGTCACATAAACACGACCAGCTTTAATGGATCCCGAAGAGACCAAAGCGAGCACGGGCTGGTTGTGCCCACGGTTTCCGAAGGTCATGCGGTACGCTTCCAGACCTGCTGCCATACCGATGACCTGATGACCCATGCAGAGACCGAAGATGGGTTTTTCCCATTCCTGAAGAGTTTTGCGGAGCTTTATAGCTGCGTCCATGCAGTGCCTAGGGTCACCCGGGCCGTTAGTGAGGAAGAGACCGTCATATTGGTCACGGATAGAATTGAAATCGAAGTTCCAAGGGAGGACAGTCACTGCGGCATTCCGACGGATGAGGGAACGAAGGATGTTTGCCTTGGCGCCGAAGTCGAGGACAGCAATTCGGATATCCCCATCGGGATTGAGGTAGTACGGAACTTTGGTGGAAACTTGGTCAACAAGATTTTCGGTGGAAGGATCCCAGTACTGGTCAGCCTTGGGCGCAGCTACGGCGGCATCCGCGCCGATAGCAAGACGACCAAGTGTAGTTCCTTGGTCACGCAATAAACGCGTAATTTCACGTGTGTCGACGCCAGTGATGCCAGGGACGTTAAAGCGGCGACACCAAGAAGAGAGCGATTCGACAGCCGCATGGTGGGAAAATTTCTCAGCGACGTCTGCTACCACCACGGCGCTGCATTGAATCCTGTCAGACTCCATGACAACACCGACATCCTTTGAGTCGACGGGGGCCTTGTTGCTGGGAACTCCGTAATTGCCGATGAGAGGCGTAGTGAAGACAAGGATCTGCCCTCGATAGGAGGGGTCGGTCATTGACTCGGTGTCTGCAGACGAAGGCTTAGCATGGCTTGATTAAACCTGGGAAAAAAATACGGACAAGATGTGATTGACGTCGAAAAAACAGTCTCTCCAAAGATGCTCTTTGATGCACCAAAGGATCGGCCGTGGAAGGATTCTCCGGTTTTTAGGTGTAAAACAGCAGGAAGGGCGGCATTCGGGCCAGCATGGGTGGCGAAGCCGCGAACGAGGATACGTTTTGAGATCAAAGCACGGGCAAACATGACGGGATACGATCCTTAGATACTTGGGAGAGAAAATACAAGATCAGAGATGTAACTGCAGGACGATCAGTACGGGCAGCGGAAAACAAACAGCCTACGCACTCGTCGCGCGTGTTCTGCGTGAATAGCATGTACGAGCTGATAGCTCGGCGGAAGTTCAGATGAGCAAGTGGGCAAGCACTGAAAATTTTGGTTAGGAGGGGCGTAACTTATAGCCGATGCGTGTTAGAGTTTGCGATTGTTGTGCTGCTGAATGACACATCGCTGATCCGGATCCCGACGGACATCCGAGGAGATCGTGACTCTGACGTCCATCAAATATTAGCCGTGTACCACCTCCTTTTGCAACACCGGAAATATCATGGTTTTACACGCTCAAAGAAAAATAGTTTTGCAGTGGTATCTCTGATGATGAGCGTCCTCCCGCTGCCACCACAAACCACTACCTTCTTGTCCACATACGAGCGCACGAGCCTTTCTGTGTAAATCTGCACGCGATGCCGCTTGCAAGCTTCGGTGGTTCGATTTCCCGTCGGACTTATCAACGTCTCAGCTTACTTTCCCCCCCATGGGCACGCACACACTAAGCAACGTGGTCAAACGTGATCATCATAGTCTCCCGTTCTCACGATATAACTATGCAGCTGCTACGACCGCGGCTTTGCTACCTGGGACGTGCACGTTTTCCACAAATCAACATACCCCTAGGGTGCTCGCTGAGCAATACTTGTTGGAAGAATTCACAAGATGCCTGCCAGCACAACGTATGATAACGTATGCCCATTCTGTTCGTTTCACATCGCCGATAATTCGATCTTGTCCTGATTGGCGACGACCTAACAAGTACTAATATACAAAGGACAACCAGAGATGACCGTTTCGGGGTGAGATACAATAAATATAAATGATGGTCGTGTCGGGAAAGGAAGGCGATCCATAGCGCATACTTACACGCAACAAGGTAGAAACGACAGTGACCGGTCGAGTGTATGCAGAGGGCCTACTTTTCTTGTTGTTCGGGAACAGGCGTCTTGTCTGGCTCTGCCTGTTCGGACTCGACACCCAAAGGGACAGCCTCTTTCGAGGCATCCTTGGCCCCACCCTCGTCCGTGTCCTGCTGCTCTCCACTGGATGCACTGGCAACCCGAGGGGGCGCAGCATTGGTCACAGACACAGACGGGGTCGTCGACGTCGTCGTCTCTTCACTCGCAGTAGAGTCCCGGCGCGAAACAGTCCCGCGAGAACGCGTCGACCGACGCTCCACCTTTTTCTCTTCAACCACATCGCCTTGTCCCGTGTCTAGCGCAGATGAGGCTCTCGACCGCGCATTGGAAAGAGCAGGCGAACCTTCTTCTCTACTCAGCGTACGGGTACCTGACAGACCCGATGCCCCTGAAGATCTGGGGTGACGCGGACGTTTGGCGGGATACGTCGCGTCCCCGTCTTCGGGTTCCCTGCGCCTTCGCCTGCCACCGGGGCCGCCACCGCGTCTTCGGCGCGGGCTCGCCTTCTCTCTGGCCTCGGTCTCGGGCGCGGGCGTCGCTGCAACAACCGGGGGAGGCTGGGCTGTCGTATCCCCTGCCTCGCGTACTTTAGCCGCCGGTCGGCGTTGTCGGTGGGAGCGACGCGTGGGATCGTCGAATACAGCCACCGGAGCGGGTAAGCCGAAGGCGATGGGGTCCAAATCTGGGAGTGATAATGCTAGGTTGCCGAATGGGTGATACAGTGGTAAGGGGGGAGCGGTCATAGGAAGACGGGTCGAAAGACGCGTGACGCTGCCTCTTTGGGATGGTTCCGACATTCGGGAAACGTCGCTGGGGGACGAGTCTGGCGAAACGGACGTGGTGGTGCTCTCTGATGCAGAGACAGGTTTCTCGGAATGGAGTATTGCGGTGCTCTGAGCCGGAGACCGATAGGTGAATGCAGGCTTCCGTGTCCTGCGGACCGAAATGGTCTCGACAGTAAGCGGACCGTGGGGTTTGACGCTGGTCATGGTAAGTATTCACTCAAGAAGAGCAGTAAGATCCTATCTTCCGAGTTCAACGAACTGCAAGAAAACAAAAAGATGCGCCTACTATGAACAGAAATGTTTGGCGGGTGTGCGCATGCCAGCCCGAGAGACAAGTTGAGATATCCACGCAAGGCTTCCAGCTGCAAGAAAGCGTGGCACAAAAGTCAATCTTTCAATATAAACAAGATAGGTTGGACGGATCGTGGATTCCCTAAAGCCGGGAGCGCGATGCTAGTTGTTCTGGAGGCGTCCGAGTGTGTCAGGACATGAACCAGATGGGCTCAATACCTCGAGAGACACCAATATTCGAAGATCACGTGCGTGTCATCGCATGACTGCCTGGGAACATGTGACCACATCCAGCACAACGAGCAAATGCTTCCGAATTGGCAATGAATAGCCCCTAAAGTTGATGATTTGAAGGAGGTACTACGGGCGGGACTTCGGGTATGTTCGCAGACTTCTAACAAGTGATCCAGGGTTTTGGTTTGACATGCATGGCCTTTTGTCTATCTGGGGGGAGAACATGACAGGTACACCTACGCGTGACCACGAAGCCGCGGCCCCGCCCTTCGGCCGTCCCGAAGACCGAAGAGCATGAGGACCACTCAATTCCCATTCGACGGCACACGTGGAGATGTGCCGCAATCAAAAAGACAACTCGCAAACACGAATATCAAGATACAACTAAATAACGGAAATCAAAACCAGATTCAAACAGTAAAATCCTCTTTCAAATCCTGGACAACAAACTCTGCCTTTTACCCAACGCAGACCCCGCCCGTCGGCCCACAGGAATATGCTGCGACCCAGTAGCGTCCTCATCCGACTCAGACTCATCCGACGACTCTTCCACGGCTCGCTTCCTCGTCTTGCCATCCACCACAGCCTTGCTGGCAGGCGCGGGCAAATCGGGCGAATAGAGCCCAGCTTCGGTCGCCAGCTGGGACAATGGCCGATATGGGGCAGGCGCATTCACTTTCCTCTTGGGCTCCTGGACTTCCCCTTCCGAATCCGTCATTTCCGCCTCAACTCGTCCTGCCCCATTCGGAACCGCGGCAGGTGCGGCGATGCCCTGGTGCTGGGAATACGGAAAAGGTATCTGGCTCGACGTCAGATCAAACAGTCGCTCCGTCTCCTGGGAGCCAGCCAGCTGGCTGGGTGCAGGCGCAGCCGTTTTACGGGGCCGCCCCCTTGGTCTCTTTGCGGGGACAGCAGCGCCCCGTTCATGTGCGGGAGCAACGTCTGGATGAGGGCTGCTTGACATCAACTCGTCTACAAGCATAGATGGCTCCTCGACCGCTACATCCGGCTCATCCGGCTCTGCAAGTGTCTCCCACCTAACAACCGACGCCGGCGTCCGCGTGGGGCGCACCCCATTCTGCGCGCGCCGCGACCCATCTAGATCCCCAGTCGGCTTTGCTGGCGTTTTAGCAGGTCGACCGGCCCGAGCCCCGACTTTAGTCCGGTTGTTCAACAGCGCCATCGCAACGGGCATACTCGTCGAGGGCGGCAGCGCGCTGAGTCGGGGGCTCCTGCGCGTCGACGACGGTGGCTCCTGGCTGGCAGACAGCTCAGTCACCTTTTTTCGTGGCTTGCGCCTGGTTGGCAGTGGTGTCACCACTCCGAATTCCAACTGATCGACAGGAACAGGCTGATCGGCTGCGTCCAAGACTAGGTCATAACGGGTCTTGAGCCGTTTAATGATACCCGGATTCGGAGTCGACTGAGCGACACCGCTAAACAAGTCTTCAGCGGCATCCAAAACTTCGATAGGATCGACGTTGGCAGAAGGCTCCAGGTCTTCCGCAGGTTCTATTGGATCGGCCTCCGTCTCATGGAGAACACTCGAGTCTGCCGGCAGAGGGTCAACTTCGACTTCCCTGGGCTCTTGCGACTCGTTGCTGGGAACCCTGGAAGGTGAAAGGGAAGGATCCGACGCCCGGTGTCCGTCTACAGAAGCCACAGCTTTGTCTCTGTGATCCACAAGCATATGGTCCTCCCCCGATCCAACCTGCGTCCCTTGACTGCTCTCATCGTCCTTGGGCTCAGGGGCAGGAGGGTCAGCATCTCCCATGACGACGTCCCCATCGCGAGCTTCGACGTTTGCCTTGGCGGCACTGCCAGGGACTTCGCGGGGTTCCTTTTCGCCAGATGCGCCTTCAGCCGAGCCCGTAGATTCTTCATCCTCGCTCTCAGAACCGGACGAACGCGTGCCCTTCATCCTCTTGGACATCCGGCGCCACAGTCGTTCAAACCTTTCCTCCTCGTCTTCCTCGAGTTCAGCCTCGACCTCTTCCGATTCAAAGTCCTCGTCGTCCTGATCATCGGCGAGACGATCAAGGACCTGAAAAACACTCTGCTGCTTTGGTGGCGGGCCGCGAATGACGGTCTCCAAGTCAACGTTGGTGGGTAATGGAGGTTCGTCCATCGTTGGCTCTCTGCGGGAAACCGATGGGTCTTTGCGCCTATGCACCTCTTTTGCAACCTCGTCCGAGCCCTCCGAGCTACTCCCTTCATCCTCCGCCGTCACCTTATTGCTGGGAACATTCGCAGGTTCAGAAGCATTGAGCGGCTTCGAAACACTACTAGGCTTGACACCATTCGTAGGCGGGGGGTCGGCTACATCAGGCCAATGTCAGCTTTCAAACAAAGGACACGGGAATATGGCCACCTTGTACAGCATGGGGGAGGTTTTCCAGTTCCTTGATCAGATGTTGTTGGTCCTCTGCGTTCGTTTCCTGAAGAGCCTTCAGTCGCTCTCGAATGGCATCAGGACCGCGTAAAACGACGGGGCAGCAATAGCGTATGTGGAAAGGCTCTTCAAGGCAGATAGGACAATGTGGGCCGCTGGAAGTTCGAACTTGTTGAGGTGGCTTGCTCGTTGGAACCGGGTTTTCAGCGGGCACGACCGGTGGCTTGTTGACGGAAATTGAAGGCGTAACAAGTGATGGCTTGGAACGCGTAGTCCTTCTAGGAGTTTTCGTCTTCTTTTCTCTTGGTGGTACAATCGCAAGTCCCTCAGGAGTCAATGGGAGAGCGGCCAGCACGGCCGAAAGGGCTGCTGCGACCTCGTGTTCCACACGACTACTTTCGTTCGTCCGAGGGATAGCTACGCTAATATTCATATAAGTTTTTAATGGTTCAAAGACCAAAATCACTTACATTCACACACGCCCGGTGGCTTGTCAACCTTTGCGCGAGCTATTTCGGTGTCACTGAGAAGTCCATCGAGAGGAATAATACGTACCTCTAGATGTGACACTCCTCGCAGGGGTCTTCAAAGACGGCATTTCTGATGCTAGAATTCTATTAGCACTCGGGTGGCCCTCAAAGCTCCGACTTTACCTGATGGAATGGGAGTCTCATTTATCGAAACATTCGATGGGTCAGCTGGTGGGGCACCTACGTGATCGTGAAACACACGACTGTGAATCACAACACACTGCATCGAATGATTGAATTACCATTTTTGTCTAACGGCGCGTGGGATGAGCGTCGGGTTGTAGCGACAAGTGACCCACGTACGCGAAGAGGACTTCTTGGGTTCAACAGTATCATCCTTCTTCCGTGACGCCCGCTTCTTTGGTTCGGGCGCTTCAGCCTCCTGTGACACACTCGGTCCCGCCTACAAGGCACCCACATCAGCGAATGCACGCACATGTAAACAAACGACTCCAGACCTCGTCCTGATGCAATACTTTGGACTTTTTCGATTTCGGCTTGGCGGCGGGTGCCGACTCTGCAGGCGTCTCGACCGCCGGGGCAGCAACCTCGCTGGCCTTTTTTGATTTCGCCCTTGGCTTCGCCGCAGCCTTGTCCGCAGAGCTCTCGACCACCTCGGTGGCTTCAGCCCCCCGCACCGCCGCCGCCTTCTTCGCCTCGGACGTCGACCCCGCAGCACTCTCCCCACCCTCCTTGGCCACCTTTCGATGCTTCTTCTTCGGCGGCTCCTCGACCGGTTTCGGCGTCGGAGGGACCGGCGTCAGCGGACTGAGCGCCGCGGGCTTCTTGAACGCGGACATGGCAGCCTCGTCAAACGACACCTTGCGCTTCCGCGCTGACACCACCGGCGTCTTGAGCGTCGACGCTTCGGGGCGAACAAGCGCCGCAGACGGTCCTGGTGCGGCCTGCCGAGAAGACGACGCGGGTGCTTGCTTGGGATGTTCGGCCGGCCGGACAGGCGGCACCGACGGCGTCTCCCTCTCGGCGGGCTGCCGCTCGCCCTCACCCTCTGACACCACCTCGGGCACCGCGGGCGGCACAGACGATCCGCGCGACGCGCCCACTGTTACTTGCACGTCTACCGAGGTCGCACCCTTGACATACACGCGGAACGCCTGAAAGTCGTCGTCTGACAAGGGGGTGAGCCCGCGTCGCGCTGTTCATGTTGGGGCGAGGACGTACCATCGTCGAGATCGAGAACATCCGTGCCGAGCTGTTTGAGCGAGACGTTCGTATCACGGCCGAGGCCTAGCTTGCGGCGGACGACATCCCTGAGCTCGTCGAGCGACCGTTCTGCGATGCGTACGCCGCGCACGTGGTCAGCACGTTCAAAAGGGGGAAGAGAGCGGTAATCACCATGGAAGAGCCTCGCAAAAGTGCGGTTTGGGGCGTGGTAGACGATCCGCACTGGATCCTTTTTACTCTTGGACGACATGATCCCAGAGGACAACAAATTGGTGAAAGACACGATCCATGTTATTATGTAATAAATACGCGTTTGTGGGCGTGAGAAAAAACACGTGATCGTTACAGCTCCTATTTTCCATAAAACATGCATGTCGTAGGCAAGAAAAACATCATGAAGAAAAATATACAAGATCATTTTGAAGTGTTCTATATACGGTGTTTCAAGTCCATAAATCCAATGCAAAAAAGAAATTGCTCCAGATATAGCGGTCGGGGTCGTTTACAGTTCCTACCGATACGTGAGCACGCCATCCAACACAGACACGAGCAACGTACAATCATGTTGAGGTTTCCAGACAACAAACCTAGAGCCGAATCAGCGCAAGAACGATAGACAGAGGATAGGGCGCACGGTTCTCCAAGACACAACCATCAGGAATATCGATCCGCTGGCCCTCGTTGGCAACGACAATAACAGTTCCTCTGAGCGTGACGTTCCTCCCAAAGTAGACATCGCCCGTGACCGTCAAATGGTCGAGCTCGATGATCTTGGGGATCTTCTTGAAGCGCTTCTGGAACTGCTGGATCTTCTTAAAGTGATCGCCCAGCTTGATCACGGGCGTCGTCTCAAACATCCGGCTTTCGTTCAGGACGAGCTGGCCGTGCCGGAGAGAGTAAATATCGCTCTTGATGAGGAGCAAGTCGGAGCAGGACTTGACGGGGAGGAAACGAGAGCGAGGCACGTTGATGCCATGGCCGTTTTTAAAGTGCTTGATGGCAGCACCAGCGGCCGTCTCGAGCTGTGACACGATGAGGAGCGATGTTCGATCAGTGACCCAGTGCATACCTGGATGACAGCCTGGCCATCGTCGTTGGTCTTGGGGTTGATGATGATCTCGAGCTCCATGCCCTCGGACACCATGATCCTCTTCAGCGCTGCGACACGATCAAAAACGGACCGGGGTCGGGATGGAGATGCTCACCGGCGAGGTTGATCCAGAGGTTGTTGGTGTTAAAGATCTTGAACTTGCGGATAGACTTGAAGTCTTCGACGTGTTCCGAAGGGACCTGGGCGATTTCGAGAAGACGGACGCTGCCCTCGTAGTCGATGAGGGTGCCACCCTTGATATCGGCCTTGGTCTTGTCGGTGACCTCCATCAAAAACTCGGCGTTGGTCTCGATCATGTGCTGCAGGATCTTTTCGTCGACGCTGGGGTGCGCATGAGCGGGGCGACGGGTGAGATGAACAAGACATACACGGCGCCGAGGTTGTCCGAGTTGGAGACAAAGAGGTACTCCTTGCCCTCGGCGAGGAGCTGGTCGAGGACGCCAGAGTGGAAGAGGGCATTGTAGAGATCGCCGTGGCCGGGGGGGTACCAGTGCTTCTTGTCATCGTCGGCACGCTTTGGACAGGGCAAGAGGGTCTCCTTGAAGATGCGGGGGTAGCGGGACTGGTTGAAGGTGGTGATGCGGACCTGCTGGTTGGCGTACTTTTTGATGATGCGGAGGGTGTCGTCGTGGGTGTTGAAGGAGGTCATGAGGATGAGGGGGACGTCGACGCGGCTGGTGGTGTTGAGGTGCTCGATCTGGCGGACGGTGAGATCGAGAAAGGTCATGTCGTCCTTGACCTCGAGGGCGCTCTTGGCGCCGGTCATGCCTGGGGGAGATGAGCGGGATCGGGGGGGATCGGGGGGGACGGACCCATGGAGGTGCCGAGACCGCCATTGACCTTGAGGACGGCGAGCTTGTTGAGGTTGGCGCGGTCCCTGGGGGCGATGAGGGAGTCGTAGGGGACGATCTGGTCGTCGGCGGGGGACTTGATGCGGTCCCAGTCGCTGGGGGGCGTGAGAGCGCGGCGGGGACGAAAAAGGAAATGACGGACAGATCGACGCTCTTTGCGCGCTCGGAGAGGTAGCGGGTGAAGAGGTAGAAGAAGGCCTGCATCTCGGTGTCGAAGACCTGCGGGGGGTGAGCGGGGTGCGGGGTGCGGGGGGGCACGGACCTTTTTCGTGGCGGGGTCGTCGACGGTGCCGACGAGGCGGCTGATCTCGTTGCGCATGGCCTTTGCGGCGACGCCGGTGGTGGCGGTCTTGAAGTCGATGTGGCTGCTGCCGCGGACGCGTGCGTTGATGGCATCGGCGGCGCGGGGTGCGAGGGTGGCCATGGCGGGGATGTGCACGGGCTGGGAGGAGATGGGGGACAGGATCGCTGGTGGGCTTTTAGGTTTGTGGTGACGCTTATGGACAGACGCGGGCAAGTCCGAAGCGAGCGGCTCCTCCGGGATGCGATCGCAGCGCAGGGCGTGTCTGAGCGGGCTGAGCGGGTAGCTGAGGCGTCGGTGATAATACGACGAACGTGTCTGCATGGGTGCGGGCGGCCCTCCTATTTGCTTTTATAACCCGGCCCTTATCGCAAGCGTGGTGCCTGCACTTGTCCCGGCATGGCGAGTGGTCGTCCATGCTGAGACTCCGGGTTTCTCCTACGAAGCGTCCCGCAAAACACGGATCCCAACATCCACTCCAAGCCTCGACCCACCCGTCAGGTCGATCAGCGGCCTCCGACGGCGGCGATACGCGGATCACTCCAGGCGCCGAGGCCTGAGGCAGGAACGCACCACTGCAATTGCGATTCAAGATAGCATATGTGACAGCACGAATTCCCATTCTAGTACCCAGATAGATGTCCCGGTCTCACCAACTCATCACCCAGCATGAGATGCCCAGGTACACGCACAGAGGAGGCCACGCCACCGTCCCGACGTCCTGCACCAGCCCGGCGAGCACACCCGGCTCGCGTGGGGCACTCTTGCAACCCCCGCACGGATTCGCGATCGCGATGCGCCGCCGGTGCCCCCCGAGCGTGAACGTCCACGTCCACGGGGACGAGTACGAGCGACCGCGCACATGCTCGCGCGTTTTACCCACCGGCGGTGGCAGAGAGCCGTGCACCTCGGTCGTGGGAGACGATTTGGCGTCTAGCTCGTGTGCCTCCCCCTTTCTTCTCCTCACCGGGTACCTGGCGCTCCCGTGCACGCGGGTCACGTTGAGCGCAAGGAGCGCAAGGATGGTCAACAGCGCGAGTGGAATGTAGATGTAAAAATAGATCCCGAGCTGATCGGGCATCAAGCACGGGACGTGCAGCGGGGGCGGTATGGGTATCTGCGTGATGTCGTCCGGTGACGGCACCGTCGATGTGAGGGAGAGAAGCTGCAGTCCTGGCCGACGGATGCCCATGGCCATGGAGATGGACTTGACGGTCACTTCGGGGACCTTTTCATCAGATGAGGCGATAGTGTGCTCATACTCGCAGTAGTCATGGTCATCGCCACTGTGACGGATCAGGGACATGTCTTGGACACGACATGGGCACAGACCTCATAATGAGCGTCGGCTTGAGGGACTCGAGCAGGAACTGGGATGCGCCGTCCATGAGGGTGTTTTGGTAGCCGAACCCGACACCCTGGCTGATGGAGCCCTTCTCGCGCAGGGGGCCACAGGGTGCACCGGACGGGCGGGCGAGGGGGATGTGGGTGAAGAGGATGACGGGGCCGGACGGGCCGGACGACGCGGTCTGCTTGACAAACTCGACGGGGCCGTGGGAGATGGGCGACCAGGTGTCGAAGGAGTGGCCATGCTCGGCACGGAGGAGGTCCTCCTCGACGAGGGCGGGGGCGTCGATGAAGACGAGGGTGTGGTTGGCGATGGTGCGGCGGTAGTTGCGGGGGCCAAAGTGGGTGACGTAGCGGGAGTCCGCCTCTGGAGAGAAGGGGGCCAGATTGCCGAGTCTGAGAGGGGTGAGATGCGATGCCGTGGACGGGCAAAACGAGACGGACCCTACGTCGTGGTTGCCTGGGATGTAATAAACCGGCGGGGGGAGAGGGCCCATGTTGAAGATGCGCTGATAGCGATTGACGTAGGTTTCGTATCTGGCGGTTCACACGTGAAGGGCGAACCGAGGCACGCGACGGGAGGACGTACTCGCTAGTGGGCATGGCGAGACGGCCGCTGTCCATCAGGTCGCCTGGCGGTGTTCGGGAGAGAAGCGGGAAAAGGAGGACACGGACACACCTAGGACGACGACGGCATGGGGACGGAGGTGGCGGAAGGCGGCATTCCAGCTCTTGCGGAGGTTGAGGTCGACGACGTGCTGGGTGAGGGCGGAGAGCAGCACGCCGCGGGCGGGATACGAGTGGCGGTCGATGAGCTGGGGGTCGGCGAGGACGAGGAGACGGACGACGCGTGTGTCCGGACGCGGCGTCTCGGGCTCGTCTGGCCAGCGACACGCGTGCAGGGCGAGCTGGAACGTGCCGATCTCGAGCCAGACGACGGCCAGGAGCCAGACGGCGCGGAGGCATTGGCGCACGTCAAAAGTCATGGTCAACACAGAGCCGACTCTCTGCATCCGGCCACCATCCCTGTGGCTGGCACATATAAAATGGCCCCCCCTCGCCCGCTTGTTTTTCGCTCTCCTCAACATGCTCGACGAGCAGACGCCCCTCCTGGCCCAGCGGCCCACCCCGCTCCCAAGGCTCCAGGTCTGCGTCCTCCTCCTCTCCATCCTCGTCGAGCCCATCGCCTCCCAGTGCATCTACCCCTTCATCAACCAGGTATGTCCCCCCCCTCCCGCATGTCGGCCCCCTCACCCTCGCCAGCTCGTCCTCGAGATCGATGTCACCGGCGGAGACGAAACCAAAGTCGGTCAGTGCTTGCCGCCCTCTCCCATGCCATCGCTGAGACACGTCGGCTAGGCTATTATGCTGGCCTCATCGTATGTAACCTTGCCCTCGATTTCTGTCGCTCATCGCCCCCAGGAGTCCCTCTTCTTCGTCACACAGGCCATGACCGTCCTCCAATGGGGTCGCGTCTCCGACCATATTGGTCGTAAGCCCGTGCTTCTATTAGGTGTATTCGGCCTCTCCATGTCCATGTTTTGCTTTGGCCTATCACGCACCTTTACCGCTTTGGTACTAAGGTGTGCCAATTGGTCGTCTGATCGCATTTCTATTCATAACTCCCTATCAGCCGCTGCATCACAGGTGCGCTTAATGGCAATATTGGCGTCATGAAAAGCATCCTTGCGGAGTTGACCGACGCGTCCAACATGGCCCAGGGCTTCGCTTTACTCCCGATCGCCTGGTCCCTCGGCATGACCCTCGGGTAAGCCCCGCGACCAATCCTCTCGCGTTCGTGCTCACCCCGTCCAGTCCCGTCATCGGTGGCACTCTGGCACGCCCCCAGGACAGCTTTCCCCGTCTCTTCGCTTCCCCCTTCTGGGCCCACTTTCCTTACTTTCTGCCGTGCGCCGTCGCCGCCGGGTTTGCCTTGCTTACCTTTGTCGCCGTGCTGCTCTTTCTCAAGGAAGTAAGCACTTGCTCTCCGTCGTTTGTGTCTACAGCTGACACCTGCCAAGACGTTGCCTCCTCACCTGCCCCCAGAAAAGCACGATCCCTCTGTCGATCCCGAGCCTGGCGTCCATGAAATTAATTACGCCACGATCGAGCCACAGCGCGAGCTGCCCTCCCCGCCCGCCGATGCCCCCATGCCTCTCTCCCAGCTCCTCACCCCGCCCAGGGTCCTGCGCGTCGCCAACTATGGGCTGCTTGCCATCCTCGAGATCGCGTCCTACTCCCTCCAGCCCCTCTTCTACTCCACCCCGATCGAACTTGGAGGCTTGGGACTCTCGCCCATGAAGATCGGCCTCTGGATGGCCTGCTTTGGCATCGTCAACGGTCTCTTCCAGGCCTTCTTTTTTGCACCCCTTGTGGACAACCTGGGGCCTAGAAAATTACTTCGCATCGGTCACCTGTCCTTTGTCCCTCTATTTGTGCTCTTCCCCGTCATCAACTGGATCGCGCAGCAATGGGGCATCAACTGGCTGGTCTGGGTCGGGCTTTGCTGTCAACTAACGTTGTCCATCGTCGTGGACATGTCCTTTGGTGCGTTCCTTTGACGTGCCTGTGCCTCCAGACCGACCGTGCTGTCCCAGGCTGCATCCTCATGTTTATCACGGCCTCTACCCCCAGTCGACGGTCTCTGGGTGCGCTCAACGGTGTCGCGCAGGCCACCGCATCGACCGCTCGCGCGATCGGTCCCGCCTCGGCGACATCGTTGTTTGCGTATTCGATCCAAAACAACTTTCTGGGCGGGTATGGTGTGTACGTCATCCTCGTGCTTGTCACGATCGCAACGATGCCGCTGTCAGCCATGCTGCCAGAGGGTCTGGCTGAAGGATGCTAAGGGACAAGGGACGGGATCAAAAGTCAATGAATTGACGTGTATTTTTCACGAGAGGACGGGACGATGTTAGACACGAGACAGCGTTTGCATTTGTATCTACGGACTTGCATGTATTTACCCTTTTATCAGCGGCAATACCATCCTGTTTTTTTTTTGCAAGACATGTCTCGCTGATTCCATGTCGCCACCAACGATCGTCTACGTCGCCGTGCATGGCGGCGCGGGGTACCACGGCAGAGCATCGGAGGCCCGCGTCAAGGCCGCGATGAAGCGGTGCGTTCGGCGCCGATCACGACCTGCGCCCGCTCACGCCCCCCGCACCAGCGCGTGCACAGAGGCCCTCCGCGCACCGTCCGCAGGCGCGCTTGCCATCGTCGAGACCGCCATCGCCGTCCTCGAAGACGACGACAGCCTGAACGCGGGTACGTCCCTCTCCCACCCACGACGACCGCTCCCAACCCGCCCAGGACACGGCTCCAACCTCACGTTCGAGCGCACCGTCGAGTGCGACGCGGCGATCATGGACGCACGCACGCAAGATTTCGGGAGCGTCGGCGCGGTCTCGGGTGAGTCCCATCACCGCGCCCTCCGTGCTGACCCCGCCGCACACGCCACCGTCGGACAGGCGTCCAGAACCCGATTCGACTGGCCAGAGCCGTGCTCGAGCACGCCCGCGTGCCGGACCGACTCGGTCGCATCCCGCCCCTGTACGTCGTTCCGAGTCGCGCGATCCCCCGAAAGCGGTGGCTCACACTGGGGGGGGACGACAGCACGCTCGTCGCGGACGGCGCGCGCGCGTTTGCCGAGCGAGCCGGGGTCGACACGGTCGATCCGGCGCGCATGATCGTCCCGCGTGCCGTGCAGGATTGGCAGCGGTGGATGGCGCGGTACCACGACCACAACGACGACGACGACGACGACGCGCATGATCGTGGTGCCGACGATTCGGATCTGGGTGCGTTGGGTGCACCCCGTCTAGATCCAGATCCGGCGAGTGGCGCTCGGCGTGCGGGCGCGGGCGCGGAGCCGGTGGCGACGGTGCGTGTCCGAGACGTGGGCGAGGACGCGACGATGCAAGATACGGTGGGCGCGATCGCGTGGGACGCGGAGGGCAACCTGGCCGCGGGGGTCTCGAGGTACGTCATCTCCGCGTCCCATCATCGATCGGCGTGGCCTGATTCCGGTGCGCGGCGGCGGCGCCGTCACAGTGGCGGCTTGCTTCTCAAGTATTCGGGGCGGCTCGGCGAGGTGGGTGCGTGGGGTTCCGCGACTCTCCGTGCGTGCTGAGCCTTGGTCGAGGCCGCGATGTTTGGAGCGGGATGTTGGGCGGAGCAGTCGCGAGATGGAAGCGCTGGGATGGCGTGCAGTATATCCGGTACGTGCATGGTCATTTTTGCGGAGCGTCACGGGCATCTCCTTCTGGCACGCGATCTGTTCCAGGTGCCGGGGAACACATCGTGAGAACGGACCTGGCGCGTACGCTCGCTGATGCCCTCCGTCCTCCGACGAGAGAAGCTCAGGAAGGCCAAGAGCGCACGGAAGGAGAGGAAGTGGACGTTCACGACGCGCTGACGCGCACGTTGGCTGCACACTTTTATGGCGCGTCTGTCTCCGCATCGATGTTGCACTGCGGGATCTGACGAGGCTACACAGATCCAATTGTGGCGCGCGGTGAGGTGCATCACAATGCGGGCGTGTTGTTGATGACGAAGGAGTCGCGTGCGTCGGGTGACGTCGTGCGTGAGTCTCCCTTCGCGTGCTGCAATCGTCCTTTGGAACTGATGCATGGCTCAGCACGGCTGTGGTGTGCGTTCACGGCGGACAGCATGGCGGTCGCTCATGCCCGATCTGATACCCTCCCACCCAAGGTACGCGAGCAATGTCTCTTTGGAGTCAAGCGATGACACATGTGACAAGGCAAAAATCCTGCGGCGTCCTACAGCGTTGTCGCAGTCAGGCATCGTGACAAACACGTCGCCAGTGTATATCACTGCTCTGCCCCTCTTTGGGTAACGATCGTAAATAGCGCGTCCGGTAGGAGAATGGGAAGTCGAGCTATGAACCGCTCCAAGATAGATACATCGGTGCGGCGGTTAGGCGGACTCATACATTAGTTATCCGTCCCGCCATTTAGGCCCTGCGGAGCCGACCGCAGATGATTCGGATTTTGGAAGCTTCGCGAAGGCGGCGTCGGCCGAGCCGCACTGAGACGCTGCAGCGTTTTCAACGGGAATTTCGTTCTATGGGTACCGTGTTTCTAGATCCGTTTACGCTTGACGTTCGATGACGACTCACCTGCACGTCGAACAGACCGGGATCGGTTGACAAAAGACTGGTTCTTTCTGAGTGATCAGCGCGCTCCATCGCCCGTGGGTGACGCACTCGATAGACAGACGGAGCAGACGAAACCAATGTCGACAATGTGTTTGTGGCAGAAGCATGCGGCTCTGAAATCGATCTTGTCTTGTGTCGGGATGGCGAGGACTTTACGAATCGACGGTGGCGAAAGAAATGACATCTGGTCTCGACATGAATCACGGACTGCGCCCCGGACATGCCAAGAGGGAGTGATATAGAAGACATACGATAAGGTACTGGAGAAGGGCATCGCGACGTTCGAGGTAAATGTACGACCCATTCGTCAGGTGTGCGGCCTGCTGGAGGAAGACCGTATCGGGTCCATATAGCTTGCAGACGTCGATCGTGACTTTCTGAAAAGGGGTCCATATCAATGTACTGTGTAGGACCGGGCAAAGTAAGAGAACGAAAGCCCGACCAGTTTTTGTGCGGAAAAGATCGCATTCATGATCGGAATGTAAGAGGAGGCCAGGTCTGGGGAAACGGACAAGACGAGGATACGGGGGTCCGGTAGAACGGTGGGGTCCTCGGTGACATTTGTCGCAGAGGCGGATGGATGCGTGATCCGGTTGATGTCTGCATGAACACAAAGGGGTGCTTCGTATACCGGGGACAACAGCAAGACGTACAGCAGAGTGCTTTGATGAGCGCACCGACGAGCGCACACGGCGCTAAACACCTCGTCAGCACGCTTGCAGAGACGGAGCCAAGAGTGGGTGCGCACGTTCTTGGTCCCCCGTCTCGCCGAGAGCCTCGAGCTCGCGCGTGATCCGCTGGAGGACCGTCGTGTCGACCGTCCGAAAGGGCGGATACGCGTTCGGATCGAGCGGTGTCGCGTCCTCTCCCAGCGTCCAGTTCTCCGTCGACGAATACAGCATGACGCTACACCCTCCCAATGCAAGTTAGCAGCCATTCCCCCCGTGAGTAGCGGGGCGCACGACACCAACCTCTTACCGGGAAGTGCGCCGAAGACGGCGAGCGTATTCTCATGCTTGGAAGCGATGTGTGCGTTCAGAAA